>APFE030954638.1:0-28369 GCA_000404065.3 Pinus taeda
TTCGCTCATCTATTTTTATTTATTGTGCATTAAATGAATAGATTTGCTTATAAGAGCCATAAATGATTGTGAATATTGTAAAATAAAATTGTGTAAATAATTTTATTTTCTAACCCTTCTTTGCAGCTAGGGTTTTGGGATTTATTTTTAATTTTGGTATATATTGGGGTTTTGGGCTCTTGTAATTTTATTTGTGCAGGTGAGATCCAAACTAGATCTAAAGATTTTCGAGGGTGTCAAGGGTTTCAACCCTTGGGAATTTTTTAAAGGGTTTCTAGAGGTGGATCTAGGCTTAGGAAGGTAAGATCCAACATCTATTTTGCCTCCAAGCTCAATGCTCAAGCCCAGGGATAAGCTGTCAACTTTCAAGAAGTTTCCAGTGGCATTTTTGGAAAATTTTGGAGATCTGGTGTAAATTTGAAAACTTTTTGCAGAAGTTTCATTTTTTGACCTTCGTTGGCCCTCCAAACCCTGCCGTCAACCTAAGGAGGCTCCTCCTCCTTGCCGCTACTTCTTTTCTTCCCTGTGGTAGCTCTATTTTCCTTCTCCAAGCTTGTCACAACCCTTCCTCCATGCTGCCTTTCCTCCTTACTTGTTGTGGCTTCAAAGGCCTTCATCCCCTCAACACAGCCTCCAAAACCACCGTCCTTCTCTGTCCCTGCCTTCCGCTGCCCTATTTACCCCTGCCATAAGCCCTAAGTGCCCTCCTTTCCCTATAACATCTCTTTCTAACTCTCTGCAACCTCCCTGTCCCTTCTGCTAGCCTTTTCTCTGTCTGCAGTGATCCTCCTCCTCTTTTAGCCTACCGCAACCCTTTGTGGGGTCTCCTCCCTTGACCATAGGCCTAACATGGCCTTGCCGCTGCCCTCACCTAACCTTTGATACATCCTTGGGCATGGAGTTTTCAAAAAACATCTTTAGGTGCCACTCCAGTGGTCAACATGGATATTTGAGACCTAGTTGGTTGCTATCATGAAACTCTACAAGCCACTTCTTGGCAATCTTTGCATCGCTTATGGCCTCTCATATTTTATTTGGATCAAATGAGGGATCAAATGAGGTTGACCTCTTTGGTATCTACATTGATGAGTCAAAGTTTTTTCCCCAAGGAGTACATATAGGAGGGTGACAACTATCTCCTTCATCATGTTTTGATATCTTTGCTTCTATTCATTGAGGATGTGATTCTCTTATCCTTGCCCCCTGAGAGGTTTCATAAGTAGATTGATGTTCTCTCCAATCTCTATGATTTTCAACAACTCATTGTCAACCTCAATAGAACCAAGGTCATGATCTTCAATGTAAAGAAGAGTGCTCAACAAATGTGATTTCCATTGTCAAGGGAGGGAAATTGAGATTACCATAGCCTACACTTAATTGAGGGTCCACTTCAAAAGGCTTTATTTTAGTATGATGTATTCTGTAGAGCTTAGACTTTGCAAGGTTTATGGTTTCTTGCTGTACACGAAGGTGGTGCCCGCAACTTCACTTCTAGGACATCTTGTTGTAGATGCATTTCTTGGATACAATCATTAGACCCATAGTCTTTTACGAAGCCGAGGTTTGGGGTCCTATTCTATTTAGAGATGATTGAGTAGGACTAAGAGAGTCCAAGTCCTCCTATTATAATAAATGATAATGTGCAAACAGACTATTCCCCATGGCATCATTTAGGTTGAGTTTGATGCCCATCCCTTTTGTCTCAAGACAATTTTCAAATTGCTTTCCTTTCTCCATAGGGTATGATCTCTAAATGACATCACTTCTTGGGGAGTGCTAACCCTTGCACGTTGCTCCATGGAGGAGGTTGCTTATACTTTTGGAGGCCTTCTCTTTGAAAGAAAATGTTGTTTGCTTATCTTGACTTCTTTACTCTTCCAGTTTGTTGACATTTCTTTTGATTGCTTCCCCATTTTTATGGTGTTCTTTTGATGCACTTGGCTACCTCTTGCCATCCAAAGAAGAGTTGAGCAAGGTGATACGAGATAGACAATACATACATGTTACTTTGATTTTCCTTGTTAACAAAGTTGGTCCTATGATGGTTTTTTCTTTTGAGCACACTAATGGCTAATGCATCTACCAAAATCATTAATATATACTTTGAAGCACATGTGGCCAACTTGGCTATCAACACAACTCATCCATGCCCACATCAACGCTAATGGCCAAAACAACTCAGCTTTTTTGGTGACATCATACAAAACATAGGGATCCATTCACCAATAACTCCTTAATTCAGTGACATCTTGACAGCAATTTTCCAAGGTTGTGATGACACCCAATGTGTATCTACATTATTGTTGATTTATGTGCTCAAGTCCTCGTTTTTTGGTAATAATGAATTAAATCAAGATTTCCAGATGTGAACTCAGCTATTACTATATATAAATAGGGAGGACACTTTGTACAAACGTGGGATAACTCCTCTTGTAACAATTCAACTTAAGCATGGAGGATTTCATTTTTTTTCCAAACCAATGTTGTTTTTCTCTAGGGAAGGGGGAAATGTTAAGTACTTTATACATATTTGTAAATATCTACCCTAATTGTAAAATATTAATGTATTTTACATTGTATTATGCACCATGCAACCATGTGAACATTTGCACATCACACCTATAATAAGCAGAGGAATAATATAGATTAGTATTGCAAATTGAAATATCTCTATTTTCTCTCAATCTTATTTTGAGTTTTTTCAAGTCCAAGTTTATGATTACTAATATTTTTTAATATATTCCTTCATATTTTTGATAAGTTTATATTTGGAACCTATATGATATATTCTTGGAAAAAATATTTGCAATGTTGGTGTAAATAACAATCCCATTTATCATCAATTGTGGGTAAAAATTGTTGTATTTTGGGAAAGGACATGTAACACTTTGATGGAAAGTTACCCTTTCAATTTAAGAATTTTTCTCAAATGTATTGTCAATTTAGAGTATAGAATAGAATACTCTTTTTGTGAGCAAGGTTTTGATGCCCTTCCTATTCCTATAAGTCCTAAATTTCGTTCTTCTCACCTTTATCCATCTCTTGCTCACAATAGTTTGGTATTAGTGTTAGTTTTTGGAGTAGCAGTGGACAGGTGTTCTAGTCTCGAATGGTGCTAAGAGGCTAAGGAACAAGAGATCTCCAAAACCCAGAAAAGGTTTCGTGAGATAAGACTTAAAAACACCTTAATTAATTTAACTAGCCAATAATTTAATTATTTCCTAAGTCTAATTTAAGGAAGTTGGTTAATTGGAGTTAATTAATTAAGGTAATTTGATTTTGCTCTAAAAACTTTTATTGATGGAGTCAAGGTGATTTAAGCCATTGATCAAGATTAGATCTTGGCTGTTGGTTGTTGAATAGAAGATTATGAGAGCAAGTCGAGGGTTTGGAGAGAGGCATCAATTATCAGTTGTATTCTGAGTAGTTTGACTACCCAATTTGTAGCATTCAACAAGGGCGTAGTTGAAGCTAGGGAAGCGACAATAGTGGATTTTGCAACAGTGAGAATTTTCAGAGAAATTCTCAAGAGGCTTTTCACTGGTCCAGAGTTAGGACAGGAGGCCGAATTATCTAGCAGAGGAGGCCATATTCTGCAGTGCAAGTTGCCGGAAGGGGCATTGATTCAGTTGCTAGTATCTAGATCTATTCCTGGGAGGCAGAGCGAATTGATTCTAGAGGCAGAGGAAGGTAGGACGACTTGCCTGGAGATGTTTCCAGAGTAGCACGGTTTTTTTGAAGTAAGCAATGTGCATTTCTAGCCAGGCTGAGCAAATTGCCCGGGAAGTGCGAGTTTGCCAGAGAGGGCTAGATCGAGATGCTGTGAGGGAAAAGGATTTCCCAGTATATTTCCAAATGAGATAAGTTTTCGGAGCTAGCCTAGAAAGGCTAGCAGTCATAATTCTCTATTTTTGCTGCATAATAATAAAACCCTCATTTGCTGCGATGGTTTTCTCTTCGGGGTTTTTCTAGGGACATATGTCGAAAAATAACACTGTTTATTTTATTGTATGCATTTATTTCTCAGTTCTGTATTTTATATTTCCGCAGTGTTTTTTATTGTAAAGAATGCATTAGTGAATTATTTGTTATTTACCATTAATAATTAATAGAAAATAAAGAAACTGCATTGAGTTAGGAGAATAATTTCCAGTTGTTGCATTCAAGAAATTTTCACATGGTATCAAAGCAGAAAAGATCGGATTAGAGGCTCTAGGCGAAAGGAAGTGAAATCATACAGTTTTAGAGGGAGATCTAAAGCACAAAATTTTAGATTTGTGCAGGCTAGCTAGACAGTGCAAATAGTTGGAGGTAGAAATTCGATTTCGAGATCCAGGGTGGCGGAAAAATTCGATTTTCCTCGGGAGTAGTAGCAACATGCAGTAGGAGTTCTAGAGAGGGTTTCCAGTGAGTAGATCAGTTGAGTCGCAGAGCAGATCTAGCGTAGAAGTTTTTTAATAAGGGTTTTGCAATTGAAGATCAATGCTGAGCAGGAAGAGAAAAGCTTACAAAGGGAATTTCTAGAAAATTCTCAAAGGGTTTCCAGTTTTGTAGAAGCAGAAAGGAGGCCGTATTTTCTAGCAGAAGGCCGTAGCAGATTTGCCAGTCCAACTAGTGTGTGGTTCATGGTCAACAGTGCATGTGCCAGTGCTAGAGGACATCTGGAGGTAGAGCGAGTTGCCTAGAATAGGAGTAGCAAGTAGTGCGAGTTCCGGGAAGACACCAGAGGCAAGTGTGAGTTATCCAGTAGTAGATATGCGCATTGCCATTCAGAAGTGTGAGTTGTAGGAGAAGGCCAAGTTAAATAGCCGAAAGGAGAAGGAGATCTCCCAGTTTATTTCTCTAGTTTTTGAGATTTCACAGAGATGGCCACAACAGTTCTCAAAGGAAAAGAATTGCCAATAAATATGAAAGAGCTAAATAAATATGTAAAGAGAGTTTATATATATATTCTAATAAGGTCCAAGTTATAAAATTATTAAAAACAATACTTCTAGTACTCTAATTTATATAATAAAGAGAGAGAAAAGAAAAGAAAATATTTTTATAAAGCTTAAAGGGGTTATCATTAAACCCTAAGCTCATTGAAGAACACAAAAAATGTCTATTTCTGAAGAAAAAAATGGAGTCTAATTCAAAAATGAAGGAAGAATTTTTGAAACTTCATTTAACTATGCTTCGGTACTATTTAGAATTAAAGTGTCTATTGCAGGTAAATATGTTACTATTGCTATCTCGCTCACCAATATAAAACCCAAAATCGCAAACCAATTAGTGATTTCTGAATCAAATATAATTGAAGAATTAGATTGTTTTGTCAAAAAAAATATGACATAACCAATTTACAATTTGATAAGAAATTTCTTTGCACTGTTTTTCTAGTGTTCATCCAAAATTGGTTGACGACTTGGCTGGAAGGAAGTGGGATAAGCAAAGGCAGTGGTGCTAGAGGATGAGAAATAACTCTGGATGTTTGTTCTCTTTGTTCCTTTAGATTGTTAGCCAAGAGTAGAAGGAACATAGTGAAAGGGGTCATTGGTGGATGGGATAAAGAGGAGTCTTGAATCTCATAATCATCATACCCACTCTCTTTCATGGCTTGTAATAATTCCCTCTTCCTTGAAATTTCTTCTTAGATGGCCTTCCCCCTAGCCTTACTCTTCTCAAACTTTTCAAACTTGGCAAGGTATTATGCGCTAATAGGACCTAACTCTTCATTTGGTGCTTCACATGGCTTTACTTGGCCTCTTATCCCAACCAAGTATTGTTTCAATTTGAGAATACCCCCACCTCCAATAGATTTATTGCAAAATTTGCATATCATTTTTGCGTCAATCACATCACAATGAGCCCATGCAGTGTCCTTGGCATTTGGAGCCATGTTGGCCTGAAATAATTAAAATTTCCAAAGAAATCTCCCATTAAAAAAGATTGCAGCTAAAAAAAATGGAAAACCTAAGGTAAATTTAGGAATAAAATGCATATGTAGCCTACAAAATTTGATAACATGGAACTAAAGATATGATAGCATAAAACACATAAAACAACTTAATACATGGACAACAATGAAATGATGAATTATTCAAGTGAAAATCCTTACCTAGAAATGCAAACTAGCTTCCTTAGCCTCCTTTTGAAGATGCCAGCTCTACTAACAGCTCCAAACTATCTCCAAAATGGCTCCAACTCCAACTCCAACTCTAAGCCTCCAAAATGACTACTCCAGCAAAAATTCAACACTCTCCAAGCTCCCAATGAAACTCATAAAATCTCCAAATGAGATGTCTGAGGCAAATGAGGGGTTGAGCTCCTTTTAAAGGCTTTGAGAGGGTATTTTTGGAGGGAAACAACCCTTACTTTCCCTCCAAAAGACCCATGAAGCTTCCTAAATGACGCCGTGTGGATTCACCACGGCCTTGGCAATGAACCAATCGGTTTGACCAATAAATTGACCGATTACGTCCTAAACCGACTGGTTTTTGTGGTTTTTTGGTGAAAGAGGCCCATAAACTCGGTTTTTTGTCCGGTTTGACCCGATCGCCCAATGAACTAGCTAGTTGCACCAATTTCCAGTTCAAGCCGACCAGTTTTTAAAATTATGTTTACAATTAAACATTGGGGATTATACATTTACATCACAATTCTTAGTTCAATCCCTATGGAGCGATCAAGGTGACATTATTTTTGGTTCATCCTGGATGGAAACTCTAGGGTCCTTCGTCCTAAATATGAAAAAGAAGCTTCTGACACTTTCATACAAAAGGAAAAAAATATCACTACAAGATGTTACATTGAAGCCAAATTCAATAACACCAGAAGACATACAAGATATTTCAAAAGTAATTTTTCAAGAAGGTAAAAAAGTACTACAAAATATGCGAGAATAAGTTGACAAAACCATCGCTGACAAAAATGAAGAAGTTTCTCGACATAAAGACCACAGTGAAAAGTTACTAATGCAAATTAGGAAGCTCAAGAAGGACAAGAAGTCATTGGAAAACAAGGTAGACCAACTTATTGAGAAGGAAGCGTTGAAATCTTCAAATGTAGAAATTCAAGTTGAAGAAAAAGGAATGAATACCGATCCAAATGAATATCACAACTCATGAAGAAGATAAGCCGTTTGAAGAAAAAACACACTCAGATGTTGGAGTTTAGACGATGAACATTCCAAGTGAAGGTTTTGTAACCAACTCAACAACATCAGTACCTAAAGTAAATTAGGGAATTGCCACACACATGATAAGGGAAAATCAAATCGCCAAAACCCCTTATCGACATCCGAATCACAAGAGCAAACATGTCAATCAATCTATGTATCTATATCACTGAGAACATAAACAACAAACTTGTGTTCCGAAGGATGCTGAAGTTTGCACAATCCCGTCTGGTGATAATAATTCATCACAAGTTTCTTGTAACTGAAAGTTTCAACAAAAGATTGATTTAGGATGGTCAGATCCCTTCTCAGTGCGACAATTTTGTTTATCTCGTAGAGGATCCTATGATCATGTATCAATGAAGATGACAACTCGAAGAACTCTGAAATATACGAATAGATTACCAAGACAAAGAAACATATGATACGCCTTGTCAGCAATAAAGCTTCAAGGACAAAGCTTTATGAAGAGGGAGACTATGTTATGAAAAATAATACAAATAATATAATTTATAATAATCATGAATAATGATTAATTAACTAATAATTAGCAGTGAAAAGGCATGTCTCTATGGACATGATCGTTTGTGAAAGGGTACTGTTGACGGGCTAGAATTCTCCGCGAACAGTAAGGGGGACCTCCCCGGTGTATGTTCCCAACTAGAACTTGCATTGTTTGTGATAGGGGTCCCTTCCGATATGGAGGCCCGGCTGTTGTTCAATTTTGTTGAGCTTTCTTCGGAAGGAGGCGAAATATAAACTAAATTGAAAGCATGTACTTCAATAAATACAAGGAAATAATTGACAAATATTTTATGCCATATAAACCATGAATAGTCAGACTATAAACAACATAAATCTTATATAAAGTTACTGTTAGCAGGCTTCAAATAAGACTCATGTTTGCCCAGATAAAATGCTTAGTAATTGTAAATTAGTTCTAAGTTCCCAACTAGAGCTTGCACCCTTTGTGATAGGGGTCCCTTCCGGTATGTAGGCCCGACTGCTGTTCAGTTTTGTTGAGCTTGCTTTGGAAGGAGGCGAAATATAAACTCAATTGAAAGTATGTACCTCAATAAATACAAGGAAATAATTGACAAATATTTTATGCCACATAAACCATAAATAGCCAGATTATAAACAACATAAATCTTATGTAAAGTTACTGTTAGCAGGCTTCAAGTAAGACTCATGTTTGCCCAGATGAAATGCTTAGTAATTGGATTTAAGAGATCTGTGGTTTGCATCTTTTGAATCAGTGACCGGAGAATCCACAGTATGAACATTTTTATGCCAACGTTTCAAATCCCAAATGGGATCCATCATCAGGACTTAAGAACTATGTTGCCAGGAAACGTGGGTTCGGGGACGGGTACGGGGACGGGGAAGGGGACGGAGACGTCATTTTCTGAAATAGGGTGCGTGGGTTCGTCGGTGGTATATTATAGTTTATATATATAATATATAAATATTATATTTTATAAATTATAATACAAGTGAATTTGTATATTTTTCAACTTTAAACAAGAAAACTAAAATACTTATGATTTTAACTTTAAATATTTAAACATGCACGTCATTGAACATTCAACATTCACAATGAAATTTCAAAATTTCTAGTGTTATATCAAGTGCAAATTGAAGTTTACATATTAATAAGAATCATGATATATGTCCATTGTCATTCGACATTCAAAATTTGCCTTAAGGCATTTCCAAACAAAAACTAGGAAATTTTAAAATACTAAAATAAGAATAGCTAATAGTGAACAATGACTTCCTCAAACCATGTCATCAACATCACTCAGATTTTCAATTAGCATGCTCTCCAAGTAGGAATCACTCTCATCTTGAGGCTCTTTTTCATCCATAGCAACTAGAGGTAGCTCAATAAGGCCATCTGGTTATATCTCCTCACCCACACACATAGCATCATTTGTGTATTGGCCCCATCTCTTGAAATGACCCTCCTTGTAACCAAGATCTTTTTGAGATATGAGACAAAGTGTGCTATGAATGTACACTAAGTTCTCTGCCTTCTTTGATCCCAACCTATTTCTCTTTACTGAATGGATAAAGGCATAACTACTCAAATTCCTCTCGAAAGATGCAGAACTAACTACTTGGAATATTAGGGGAAGCCTATTAAATTAATTAAAAATTTAAAAATAAAAACTAAAATTAACTCCAAAGAACCCGATTTTGGGGTTCCAAGTACCCATCATCAGGGTTCTTCGTACCTGTCAAGACAAAAGAACCCAATTTTTTTTAATGGAGAACCCGGTTCTTCATAGAAGAACCCGGTTCTTATGGGTTCTTCTCAGAAGCACCCGTACAAGAATCCGGTACTTGGGTTCGAGAACTCGGGACGGGTTCGAGAACCCCACCCCTGGGTTCAGGAACCCATGCAACATAGGTTATTATACTGAGATTTTTCCCCTAACCAGGTCTGAAGACCCTTGTGCCTTCTACAGTTCCCCCATTTATACAGGAAACCCTTGTTTCCTTGTGTGTTGATGTTCATCCACTAGTTATGGCATCATGGAGTGAGTCTTGGAAGGAGATATTCTAAAGGCTTGAGGCTGGACGGATCCGGAAGGAAGCTTTGCTTGGAGCCTGTGAAAGGTTACTCAGGTGATATTACTCCTTTTGTACATTCTATTTGTCTATAATAAAGAAACACGTCTTGGTTCCTGGTATGCTTCTTCTTTATGTTTATGATGTTCATGTTTGAATTTCATGTATGAATGGTTGTTTCAAGTTCATAACTAACTTCCTTCTTTTATAACATAAAGATGATTTTTGTATAAGTCTTTGTCCATATACTGCCGCATTATTTTGATTTGTTTGTTTTGTAGGACAAAGGAGCGAAAGGGACGTGAAGAAGGGTTTGGACCCTTGAGGAACTTCTCGAACGTAGGACCTGAGGTACGTCCTTCATACTTTAGAATTTGCTTATTATAGTGTAATGGCTATGTGAGTGCGTGTTTCTTTGTTTAGACAACTTTCAGTCTGCTAGGGTTTCCACCCAAAAGCCCTAGGGGAGAAAATCCCTCAACATGGACTACCATTTTTTAATGGAGTAGATTATGTGCTCCGAAAGTTTATAATGGAGGCTTATATAATGACTCAAGATTTAGATGTAGGGTGCTCTATCGTGAATGGAGAATGTAACAGCCCCTAGTTGATTTTCCATGTAAATAAAATAAAACCAAGGTCATGGGAAATGTATTCCAAGCTAAATGGTTAGCAAACATTATAGTGGGAATCACTTGTGGTTTATTAATGACTATGGAAATTGGCAAAGGCAAAGAGGCAATAATTGGCATTTAATTATGAAAATAAAGGAAAATAGGACAAAAGGAATGTGAAGAGACACAAATATTCATGCAAAGGAAATTAGGGGAAAAATGAAGTAAAATGAAGAAAATAAAGGCATCATAAATGAGAAGGCATCATAGAAACAATTTCTAGCTTTTTGACAATTTTGGAATCAACTCTTATTCATTCTCTCATACACTCTTGCACACTTAGAGTATTCTAGCATTCACTTGGATTGGAGAAAGCAAGCAAAGGATAAGTAAGGAATTGATGGGAAACAAAAGAGAAGTTTGGATCAACATCTACAATAGGAATACTTTGTAAGTAACAAGTTTCATGTGTGATTTCCTTGTTATTTTATGGATGCATGATACATGAATGTGGTTCCTTGGTTATTTTATCTCATTGGCATGGGGATTTTCCTGGATTGGCAGTGGTTTCAACCTTACCTTTGCATTTCCTAGATATCCATGATGTAGTGGGTTCCCCATTTATATTTTTGATTGGTTCTTAAGTTCCCTATGGATGTGGGTTTAGATAGAATCTATGGAGCCTTGGAATGGCTTGGGTTCCCTAGAAGGTTGTGGGTTGAGATGGTAGTTGTTTGGAGCCCTATAAAAACTTGGGTTGTCTATGAATATGGGTTGAGATAGAATCCCTGGAGCCCTGGAAAACTTCAAAATAGACCAATCTAGTTGGTGTTAGTGATTTCTAGACTAGTTATGTGAAATAAATGTAGTTGAGGGTTGAGGGGGTTTGGCCTTTGGAAGCTCTAGATTGGTTCTATTTTGGTTTAACCCATATGATCCCACATTCATGCTTAGAATATGGCTGGGGGTGATTGACTGAAAGAGAGATTTGATTTAGTCCAATCTATGGTTAGGTTGTATGTGGAAGTCCCTAACTTGGTTGGAATTTTTATATGATAATATGAGTAATTTTCCTATTATTATTTGTGAGCATTTTTATTGATTATCATGATGATCTTATGTCTGATTGGTCATGGTCATGGTCAGATTGGTCTTATTAAAGATATATATATATATATATATATATATATATATATATATAATATTTATATATATATATATAATATATATATATTATATATATAATATCTTAAATTGATCTTCATTCTCAATAAGGTGAAGTCAATGGATTAATGAATGTTGAAAAATTATCTCAATGAAACAAAAGATTACTATGAGATATTACAAGCCAAGTTGGTCTCATTGAGACATGACATAGAAAAGTCCATTGGAGAGTTTCCTCAATATCAAAAGCTTGTGAAGGGCTCTAAGATATTGGATGAGATTATCAATAAGAAGGGATCCCCTCTCATTAAGGCTAGGTTTGGATTCAATAAAGAATCAAGATCTAAGAAATCAGAAGGGAAATAATCAACTAGCTAGGTTTATATAGTTAAAAATTCCAACAACAATAAAGAAAGAGGAGTTGTTGGACAACAAAAACAAGAAGAAAAGAAACAACAACAACAAAATGTTAAGCAATACCAAAGGCAAGAAAATTAGCAACAAAAGGAGTAGTAACAAATAATTACTCGATGTAGCAATTCAAACAACCATGGAAGACACATGAAGAACCAACAAAGGCCCTTTCCCCCTCAAGGGAAAAGGACTCAAGAAAAAGGTATCCTCAGTTTTCAAAATCCCTTTCATGGTTTTTTCTCTTGCAACAATTATGGGCATAAAGCCATAGATTGTAGATGGAATGCAAGAAAAAAGAATGTGTTGGGTGGCAATAACCCAAGAATACATAAGGTTCCTAGGAATGAACATGATAGTAGCAAGAGAGGACTAGGTAAAAATGTTGTCAATGATAGAAATTCTTTTGCCCCATTACCATGTTGAATGCTACAATTGTGGAAATTTTTGCAACAAGGAAGCAAGCTGCAAATATGAGAATACATGACATCCTTCTTAGAATATGCATGAAAATGTAGTAGCTTGACCGTTAAAAAAAGGAAGAAATAAAATGGCAAAGGAATGCGAGTTCATCTTCAATACTCTGTGTAAAGGAAATAGAATGAATAGAAGAGGAAGAAATCATCATAGATCAGATTTCTCTTTGAAGAGAAATTATGGAGAAATTAAGAGGAATGGTCCTCACATTTCAGTGATGAACCCATCTATGAATATCAACTACAGTGAGCACAAGCTTCAAATAAGAAGAGGGAACAAAAACCCAATCAATTCGCCATTGCACAAAAAGAAAAAAGGTAGCAAAGATATTTGGATGAAGAAAAGAGAATTAAGGGAGGAGTGTCATTTAGATTTGTGTAGTCAAGATAAAGACCAAAGAAATATGAACAATAAGGTCGAAAGTACTATCCTTATTAGGAATTATCCTACAAAAGTTTGAAACAAAAAGGAGGATAA
The DNA here is from genome assembly GCA_000404065.3 of Pinus taeda. Lineage (NCBI taxonomy): Eukaryota > Viridiplantae > Streptophyta > Pinopsida > Pinales > Pinaceae > Pinus > Pinus taeda. The sequence continues at coordinate 12,880 of APFE030954638.1, forward strand.
TTTACTCAGGGGGAGTAGATCCTCAATCTCTATTCATTAAAAAGGAAGAGAATGGATTCAAGTGAAGCCAAAGAAGTCAAATGCAAGCATCAAGAAGGAATATATATATATATTAATATATATATATATATATATTTTATATATATATATATATATATATATATATTAAGTTTGGATCTAAAGGTTTGAGGTATGATTGTCCATTTGTTGTTTTAAACATGAAATTTCTATTTATATACATAAAAACATTGTAGGAGAAAGAGAATGTGCAACCTGCATGGTCTGAGGGGGAGAGTTGAGACATAAACACTGCTGGAAATAATACTGAGAGGGGGGGGTGAATCAGTATATCAGATTCAATATAAACTTTTTTAATTTCCATATTAGATTCATATTGTGTGGCAACATAATTGTATATCCAGTAAACATATGATCAATTAGTTGATCTTTAATGAGTGCATCAGAACATTATTAACCACATGAGCAGTAAACTGGAGCAGTAAAATAGAACAGATCATCACACACAAGAAGCACACATGAACACCATGATGTAAGGTGGAAACCTAATGTGCGTGAAAACCACTTGTTGCAAGTCGTCTCAATCTTCTTTAATAAGAAATATCTTTTTACAATAGTTCTATATTGGTGCAGACTTATACCAGTACACAGGCTTCTACCTACAGAAGGCTACAACCTTCTCTCATTCTCCAGACTATCCTGGAAGGGAGCTACAACCCCATTTTCTCTTGTACTAGCCGATCCATTTACTAGTACGCAGGATGGTACCTGCTAAAATGCTCCAACCTTTACTCGTTTTCCAGTTACTACTAGAAGGGAGCTACCACCCCCTTGGCTCTTGTACTAGCTAATGTACTAGTACATAGGTATCGACCTACCGAAGGCTACAACCTTCTCTTTCTTCCTCCAGGTACCATGTTTCATCAATTTTTAGATTGGATACACTGAAGCACAACACCATAATCTGAAAGGCCACGTTTCATCCAATTTTCATACTAGACCCATCTATATCATTGAGGCACACAATCACCCAATACTAAAACAATACTTTCACCAAAACCAACTTGCAAATATTTCCTTATAACTTGCAACTGTTCCATACATTTTTCATACCCAAATCATACCATACATAAACATACGTCAATAATTCAGATCTAGTCTATCAAAACAGATAATGATAAACATTCCAACCCGATCCACCAAGTATCAAATAGATCTGCAGTCAACCAACTTCCTTGTGCACAAACTGAATCAAAATAAACACTTCTCTGACAACTGTACCCAGATCATAATAACAGTAATCACACCCCACTTCCTAACCCAGAACACTGTAGCAATAAACAAAAGCAGCTAGAACATAAATCAAGAGATGTACACTACTTCACTATTCAGAAACCTGCGTACAGATCTATAAATTCATTCTTTCAAACATTAAGATATTAGTTAACCCAGATTATCAGATTTATAGATCAAGCGTGCACCACATATCACAGATCAAAATCATATAGAGATACCACTATTCCAGACTTAAGATTTTGACCCATCAATAGAACTTATCCTTCTCCTTGCGCTCAGGTTCCTTCTTCGTTCAGATCCAGATTTGCACCATAACCCAATCACAGTATTCTAGATCTAGCACTTCATCAAATATTCAATAATTCAGAAGATGCCTTGCCAAATGATCTCCTTCCTCTTTTATAGCCTTAGGCCTTTCACAATACCACAGACCAAAAACCATAACAATTCAAAAACTGTCAGACTAATACCATGAACCAACCATAATATTTCCCATGTGCATGCGCGTTTCTCTGCATGAAAGTGCGTGAACTTTTCTCTACATGAAAGGAACTTTTCTCTGCATGAAAGTGCGTGAACTTTTCTCTTCATGAAAGGAACGTTTCTCTGCATGAAAGCGCGTGAACTTTTCTCTGCGTAAAAGGAACTTTTCTCTGCATGAAATCGCGTGAACTTTTCTCTGCCTGAAAGGAACTTTTCTCTGCATGAAAAGTGCATGAACTTTTCTCTTCATGAAAGGAACTTTTTTTCTACATGAAAGTGCGTGAACTTTTCTCTGCGTGAAAGTCCATGAACCAGAAAATAACTTTGTTGCACTATAATTTATCATCTGAGATGAGTGGGTTGCCATCAAGTACAACATATGTATCATAATGCCCACAGATGGCACCCAACCAAATATATAAGACGAAGACACTCAGGAATGCATATCAATTCTTGGTCATCTTCACATGCCGCTTGTATGGCTAAGGGAGTATAGAAACCTTCCCGTAGAGTTGGTTTGCTATGTTGGATCAGCTGGAAAATTAAGGAAAACCATTCATCTGATCTGACATGTTGGCCCTCTAGTTGAAATTTCATCTCTCCAATGCTCAGATTCCGCCCAAGGATCAGCAAGCAAATTTCTTCATGTTTACATACTTGCTTGATGCAATATGTTCCCATAAATAGTTTCCTGGCATGGATTGAGCATGGACACCTTGAAAAAGTTTTGTGAACATATATTACAATTTTCTCTCAAATCGCAGTTACCAAGGATTCATGGCTAGAATATGTGACCATTTCATTGCCCCTCTGTACACAATGATCTTTGAACAAGATCCACCCTGCATGTCCCATGCAGTAATGGAGGTGTCGCTAAACATTGCAGATTGGTACGCTTCACCTGAGGGAACCTTGATCAGGATGTACAATGCGAAGAAATCTCTACATGTGTTGTCGAGGTTCACCACAGACAAGTTGGTCATGCAAGAGATTGCATACGACATCTCAACAGGGTTGTCAACCGGATTTCATAGGAGGAAGAAGGCACCATGGCCCATGCTTCCCATGTGAATTATTTTATACGTGGTTGGGAGTTGAAAGAAGCAGATACTGAATTATAAGACTTCAAGAATTTTAAGTTTGGCACTAGGAGTTTCAACCCATACGACCCACATGATTTATGTAGGGACCATTGTGCAAGAACGTATTATCATTGGATCCACAGGGCATGTCATTAGCTAGAGGAAGACCCATGGAGGTATTGTTACAACTCCTCTAAGCTCAATGAACTGATCAGCGTTGTAGTGGAGTGGCTAGTAGCACTCAAGGTAGAAGCACCATAGGGAGAAGCAACAACAACAGCAGCAAGCAAAAAACATGTGTAATACAAAGGCAAGAGGAAGATTTTCGAAGGCAGAGAGATAGAGCAAAGCTACAAGCTTCTTGTGGAAAAGGTAGCTTTGGATGTAAACACGAAGAGGCGCCAGCACAATAGGAGGATTGAGAAAAGAAAAAGAGAAAAGAAAAGGCTGGAAGATACTAAGAGGATGTTGCAGGAAGTCTAGCAGAAGCTTAGGGAAGAATAAGAGTTGCCTAGAAGAGAGAAGGAAGTGTATATGAGCATGAATAGGAACAGGAACAGGTACCCGAACAGGATGAAGTATAAGGCATGTAGACAGTGCAAACTGTAACAATACAGGTTGAAGACTTTGAACTAGCAGTAGATGAGGAACAGGGTGAGTAGTCGCGGGAACAGGAACTTGCTCTACAAGGTGAACATATAGTAGAACAAATGGACATGGAGCTGGAGAAGATAGAACAGGATCAGGATACCAACCTCATGCCAAAAGAAACTGAGGTCACTCCATCGGCTTCACCAGCTCCAACAGCAACAAGTATCGAGTGAACAAGGGGATACCATTCTCCTTGGGTACCATCCGAGAACAGAGATATACAACACCTTTGATGAGTCATAGCACAGAGTTGTGCAAGCACGTAGAGTGCACACCTCGGATGAGTATGCATCAGTTGCACACTTGGAAGAATGGTTGATTGTGTCAAATGTATAGATACATCCAGCCACCTCGTATACATCAAGCCGCCTTGGCTGATGCTTCAAAGGCTTATGTCAAAGCCGCGAGCTCGAGTGTTAGGTTCTTGGTAGCAGAAAACAAGTGCATAGCTAAGGAATTGCAAGTGGCCAAGCAGAGAGAGGAATAATAAAAAAGATCCACGAGAGAATATATGAAGAAGACCATACTTGCTGAGGTATCAGCTCTTGAGACACTCATGCGAAGATTGTATGACAGGTTCATCACCATGCACAAGGTAGTTGTCCACCTACATGGCCATCAGCAGCGCTGCACCAAGATAGTGTTAACACTAGCTGACATACACACCATAGTTGATTATGTACACACATGGACAATGAGGTACAAGGGATCCCTTCTTCACTTGCACAAGATGATGAAGCCACAGGTGGATTTGGGCAAAGCGTGCATCCAGAGTCTGATCTAGAACTATGAGGAACTCTCATCACTCATCATTAGTATCGAGGCTTCATATACATGGTTGCATGGGAGTTTGGATGTCATTTTGAGGAAGTATGGCACCCCGTCGATTGGTATGCTCATCGAGGCCAAAGAGAAGAACCAAGTCAGATTGGAATGTGATGTGTACTTCGATTAGTTGATGCTCACAACCACCAACGTATATTTACAAGTCAATGCAGATAAAATGCGGATGTACATCTTTAGTCCAACCATACTCAAGACTAAGTTGTGCATGTTACAGGATGAGTTGGACTGAGGTTCTGAATCAGTATACCGGGAAGCAATGGAGGCTAGAGTTTGTTTCCAGAAGAACTCCATCAAAGAGTACACGGACACCATTCATATTATCAAGCATTGTATCAGTTCGTCACCGAGGATCAAAAAGAGAAGGTTGATGAGATGTTCTTCCCACAGTCGTCCAAGTCTTAGTTGTTTCTTGTCTAGCTGACTCAAACCAATTTTTTCCCACATGGGTATATGTGGAAAATGTATCATTTTTGTAAAACATGATGTAAAGTGAAATTCCAAGTGTCACTAGTGGAATATAAAATAGCCATATGTAATGTAAAGAGTCATGAGGGTAGTCCAAGAGTGACAAAGGGGAATGTAAAAGGTCACCCCACCCTTTGTTATAAATAGAACCTCTTAACTCATAGAACAGGATTTTGGGAGCCAATCTTTTGCTAGGCATTGCTTAGAGAGGGCTTGGAGAGTATTGTGGTGAACCTTGGATTCTCCACATTACAGAGTGAGTGTGTCTCTTTGGAGGAGCAGGTAGTGTCAACTGTAACATTCCATGATTGGGGCTAGTGGTTGTCATGGTTGTATGTATGGATGGAACTTTCACTTTATATAAAAAAATAGATTCATCACGTTTCATGCATATGTTGTTATTGTAGTTCGATTATTCTGGTTACTTTAGCAATGTATGTAGTTTTACTTGTGCATTGATGTATGGACTATTCTGTATGTGATTGAATGAATATTATTGAAGCATGTTCTTGGTTTAACGTATCACTTTGGATTGTTTACTATTCTTCTTTCCAGTTTGTGATGTCATTCATCTCATGTGTTCCTTTCAGACTATGTACTATTACAGGCTTCTAATGGATACACCTATTTTCCCCCTTCGTGTGTTAGAACCTCCTCATGCATCTCTCTTGACTTGTTGCAAGGTCACACACTTGCTTCCGACAAGGATATATTTCTTACCTCTGTGCGCTACCACAGTCAAGGCATAGATTTACTACCCACTATTGGGACTCCTACTCCAAACAGACGAAGGTCTAGTTGTGACTTCTTACCGGGGAAATCCCCTGACTTGTTGGCAGGTTCATCACTGTCAACAGGATCTCAACTTCCACTCTTTCCCTATAAGTGCAATGCACTCAAAGAGAACTTCGTTGTAATCTTTTACTTTTGAACTATACATGCATGTCATCCAATAAGTCACTGGGGACTTCTTGATTACAAGGGTTTGGATTGAGGAACATTGGAGGAGGCTTCCAACATCAAGGTCTAGTTGTAATTATCCTTTTCTTCATTACTAATACAAATATATGTTTCTTTCCCATATACATTTGTGATGATGTTTATTTTAATATTCCTTGATCACTTACATAGTTTATGATTGAATCATTGATGTGTTATATGTTTTGATCACTTGTTTGTTTTTGTCTTTGCAGGTCTCTTCTCTGAGCATCAAGAGAGAGAGGTTGAAATCTGCAAAGGAAAACACAAAGGATCATCATCAAGCATTTCATAAAAATTGTATGAGTTATGCATCCCACTTACATGTATGATTTAATCATAAATTAGGGAATGTTTTCATATGTTTGTTTATTTGTTTGTAGACTTGGTTTTCGAGTCTAGGGAGATCTATCCTATTAGCGGGATAATTTTTTTCTCCAAACAAATAGGTGACTCCACTGGAGAGACATATGCTCTTCAGTTTCCCTTGTTTTTGAAAAGTTGAATTGTGTTCTGAGTTTTTGGTCAACCTTCATTAATTCGGAAAAACCTAGAACTATGAGATCTTAAAAAAAAAAAAGTCTTAGTCTTTGTGCCCATTGCATCCTACTATGAAAGACAATGCATTGACATTTCACTTTTCTTCTCAACATCTATGACCATCACACTAGTGTATACTATTGAACTGCGAAGATCAATGAAAAATTGAAATTTCTTTGAGTCTTTCTCTATTTTATTTTCAATCAAAGGATCAATTTGGTTTCTAGATTAAGTTTTAATCTATTATAACAAAAGATATCTAGAGGTCTAGGCTAAAGACATGTTTCAACGTCATTAAAACCAGTGGCTATTATTTTCATTGAAGGTTGGGTCATTCCTCCTCCTTGATATGACAAGTACTAGCATGGACTTGTGCTCCCCGTACCGTCGGGTATATGTTAGGACCACAATAGGCTTATATCCTTTATCCATAGGAAGCTGAGTCTGCTGCCTTATTGATTGCAATGCACTGAACACAACATTTGGGAAGATTGACTGCCGTACATAAGTCCTTGGTAATTTCTCTTTAATTTATCACCAAGGTGTATATTGCAGTTTTGTGATTGGTTTGGTAATCCCTCTGTTTAAATTTTCCAGAGTAGTCACTTTCGTTCCTTTTCGACTCTTTAAAAGAAAAGGTCCATTTGAGCACTCGTCACTTCAGGCTGATTAAAAGTCGAAGGAGACTAGAGTCATCTTTAACTTTTTCTTGAATCTTAAAAACTGAAAAAGAAAAGTTGTGTCAAAGCGTCATTAAAATTAAATGAATTTGGAATAACATCATTTTCCCCTTAATTTTGCGTTGATCAAGTAATCCGCAATCATGGAAGAAAGTCAATCAAAACCCCGTTGTTCGTGGAGAGTAGCGAGTCAACCGTCTTTGACTCCAGAAGTGAAGCCAATCCAGACAAAGCGGTCTTGTTTAACTGAGTCTAATTCCTTTGGTTTATTTGAAAATCTTGTTTCAACATTGTCAGAGACTCTAGTTACTCCAATCATTTTTGGTACAACTGCCTTAAGAGAAGAAGTTCCACAGTTACAAAAGGACATTAGAACTGATCCTAGTGTGACGATAGACACTTTGGTACCTGAAACAACTTCATCTAGAGTTGACCCAGAACCCATTTCAGTTCAAACTGAGGCTACATTTGAACCACTAGTTGTTCAAGAACCTCTCTTTGAGACTGAAGTTCACTTACCTGAACATCTGGAAGTTGAGTTTCAGAATTCAGAAGGTTTCACCCCTCCAGTATCTATCACTGCAGAAGCTATACCTTCTTTGGCTCCAGAAATATTTTAAGGACTTGATGGTCTACCTCTTCCACCTGGTCTGATTGCTATAGAGGAGATAGTAGAGGATCCCCCATCTAGTACTTTGTTACATTTTGCACCTTGATTTTAAAGGATCAATATTTGTCAATTGAGGACACAACAAAGAAACCCTCATCGATGACAAATAAAAAGTGGAATAAGCTAGATAGAAAGGAAATTAGAACAATCTGTCAATATTTAGCAAAGAATTTTTTTTCAATGTGTCCGGAGAAAAGATGGCTGAAGGATTATGGAAGAAGCTCCATGATCTATATGAGAACAACACGGAATCAAACAAAGTGTTCTTGATGAAGAAGCTTTGTAATCTCAAAATGAAGGAGGGTCCTTCAGTTAATGAGCACTTGAATGCATTTAATATTATTACTAATCAACTTGCCTCTGTTAAAATCATTTTGGATGATGAAATGAGAGCTATGTTGCTTATGTGTTCTATGCCAGACAGTTGGAAAAATTTAATTGTAGCTATGAGCACTTCAGCAACTACAGGGACCCTGAAGTTTGATAATGTTAGGAGCAGTTTAATGAATGAGGAACAACGATGCAAGTCAATTGCGGAAAACCAGGGAGGAGAAGCTCTAGCTCTAGCTGATCGTGGCAGGAGAATGGATCGATGTCGACAAGGGCTATCAAAATCGAGAGGCCGATCAAAATCAAGGAGAGGAAAAATCATCTGCTTTCATTGTGGCAAACTCGGGCACATGAAGAAAGAATGTTGATTTTGGAAGAAAGGACAAAAGAATCAGAGACCATCTAGTACGAATCACAAGTCGTCTAGCACAAAGGAAATTGAGACTACTATTGTAGCCATAGATGGTGATGTGTTGTTTACTGTTTTAGTAGAAAATGCATGTGTATATACATCTAGCAGTAGCTTTGATTGGATCCTTGACTTTGGGGAATCTCACCATGTAACCCCATACAAAGATAATTTTGTTTCATATAATCCTAGTGATTATGGTAGAGTGCATTTGGGGAATAATCATTTTTGCAGTATTGTTGGAGTGGGAGATGTCTAGATCAAGATGAAAAATGAACAAGATATATTGTTGAAACAGGTCAGGCATATACCAAAAATGCGCATGAGTTTAATCTCCATGGGACCACTGGATGATGAAGGCTATTCCACGAGCTTTGGAAGTTCGAAAATTAGCAAAGGAGCATTAGTCATGGCCAAAGGACCCAAGACATGAACGTTATACAGATTGAAGACACTGATAGGAAAATTAGATTTGGTTGTTGTCACAAAAGAAGGAAATTCAGAAGATCTGTGGCATAAGCGTTTGGGTCACATGAGTGAGAAGGGTTTAAAAGTCCTTGTTGGTAAAAATTTATTGACAGGTTTGAAATCCTACAGTCTCGATCTTTGTGAGCATTGTATATATTGTAGACAAAGAAGGGTTTCATTCCTTAGAGGTGGCCATGGCGGATGTGTTTGGGATTGTTAACATCAAATCATTAGGAAGAGCATGATATTTTGTAACATTTATAGATGATGCATCTAAGAAGCTTTGGGCATATCCTATGAAAAGTAAAAGTGAAGTGTTTGGAATATTTCAAAAATTCCATGTTACTGTTGAGAGAGAGACTAAAAAATTGTTGAAGTGTTTAAGAACAGATAATAGTTGAGAATATTGCTCAAATGCATTTAAGGAATATTGTAATAGGTTTGGCATAAAGCATGAGAAGACTGTGCCTAGTACTTCTCAACAAAATGGTGTCGCAGAAAGGATGAATCACACCATTATGGAAAAGGTGTGAAGTATGTTTTCCAATTCTGGTTTGGAGAAGAACTTTTGGGCTGAAGCAGTCAGGACCGCTTGCTACGTCATAAATAGATCTCCAACTATAGCCTTGGATGGTAGTATCCCTGAAGAAGTTTGGACTCGTAAGGACTTGAATTATCTTCACTTGAAAATCTTTAAATCTGAACCATTCGTACATATTCCCAAAGAAAATAGAACTAAGCTTGATGATAAATCTATGAAATGCATCTTTTTGGGATATGTGGAGGAAAATTTTGGTTATCGTCTATGGGATCCAGTCAAACATAAAATTATTAGAAGCTAGGATGTTATATTTAATGAGTTAGAAATGTTCAAAAAGATTGTAGGTGAGTTACAGGTCAAGAAGGTTATTGGCAGGTTGGAAGAGCAGCAGGAAAACATACCACCAATACAAGAAAATGAATAGCAAATTCAGGAGCATGAAGAACAACAAGTGGAAAATGATGAACAACAAGAAGAAGGAATCTTGCCGGAACCTTTACAAGAGATTCAACTTAATAATGCACCACCATAGTTGGTTTGCAGATCTTCTAGGCCTCATAAGGATTCACAAAGGTATCCTCCTTGAAACTATATTTTGTTGACTGATGAAGGTGAACCTAATTGTTTTTGAGAAGCTTGTAAAGTTGTGCACAGTAAAGAATTGAAGAAAGCAATGGAAGAAGAAATGAAATCTTTGCAGGAAAATAAAATTTGGGAGTTGGTAAACCTCCCAAAAGGTGGAAAGGCTCTACAAAACAAATGGGTTTATAGGATTAAGTGTGAAGGTGACGAGAAGAAGGAGAGGTATAAAGCAAGGCTGGTGGTGAAAAGTTTTGCCCAAAAAGAAGGTATTGACTTCACTAAAATTTTCTCGCCTGTTGTTAAAATGTCATTAATTAGAGTTATTATTAGTCTAGTTGTTTCTTTAGACCTAGAATGTGAATAGTTAGATGTAAAAACTACATTCCTTCATGGTGAATTGGAGAAAGAAATTTATATGGAGCAGTTAGAAGGCTTCATAGAAAAAAGCAAAGAAGGCCTTGTTTGTAGGTTGAAGAAGAGTCTCTATGGGTTGAAACAGGCACCTCGACAATGGTACAAAAAATTTGATTCATTCATGTTGGAACATGGTTTTCAGAGGTTGGAAGCTGACCATTGTGTCTATATCTAGAGGTATGATCAAGGAAATTATATCATATTATTGTTATATGTGGATGACATGTTGATTCTTGGGTATGATAAGAATAAGATCAATAGGTTGAAGAAAGATTTTGGTAGCAAATTTGCAATGAAGGATTTGGGACCAGCACAATAGATATTGGGCATGTTGATTATGCGTGATAGGAAAAACAAAAGGTTGTGGCTGTCACAAGAAAAATATATCAAGAAGGTGCTTGACAAGTTTAATATGAAGGATGACAAGCCAGTTAGTACACCCTTTGCTGTCCACTTCAAGCTGAGTACTGAATTATGTCCTAGTGATGACAAGGAGAAAGAGGAGATGAGCAAGATTCCTTATGCTTCAATGATTGGTAGTTTGATGTATGCCATGGTATGCACACAACTAGAAATTGCATATTTAGTGGGAGTAGTGAGCAAGTTCCTTGCCCATCTAGGCCAACAACATTGGCAAGCATTAAAATGGATTTTGAGGTATCTCAAGGGTATTAGTCATTATTGTTTATGTTTTGGTCATAATAAGACTATGCTTGAAGGATTTACAGATGCAGATGTGGCTGGAGATATGGATATTAGAAAGTCCACTACAGGTTATTTGTGTGCATTTGCAGGTGCAACAGTATCTTAGTTGTCAAGGCTACAAAGAATAGTAGCCCTCTCTACAACAGAAGCAGAGTACATAGCTACAACAGAAGCTTGTAAAGAGATGTTGTGGATGCAACGATTCCTATGAGAGATATGAATAAAGTAGGACAAGTATGTGTTATATTGTGATAGTTAGAGTGCCATTCACTTGGCGAAAAACCTAGCATTTCATTCAAAAACCAAGCACATTGACTTAAGGTAGCATTGGATCTGGCATGTTTTGGAGGAATAACAATGATCCTTTGAAAAGATCCATATAGATAGGAACCCTGCTGATATGCTCACTAAGATTCTACCCAGAAATAAACATGATTTATGTAGATGCATGGTAGGACTCTGTGTGACTTGATGACTCTTATTTGGCTTCGAGTGGGAGAATGTTAAGTGTGAAGCCAAATTCATGCAGGATTCTAGATCCTTCTAGATCAAATATTTCTAGATCTCCACACAGGCATTAGTTTCTAGAAATTTTTAGATCTCCATCTGAATCACATACAGGATTATAGATCCTTCTTCAGCCTCTATAAATTTGTAATTTCTTTGGCCAAGGAAAAAAGGCAAGCTAATTCCCAAGCCTGTTATGTAATGCTAAGTGATTTCTGTTCTCCAGTGGTTGTTTTATCTATTCCATTGTTTCTAACTAAGTAATCTTGTTGTTTCTCCATTTTTCTGTTTCTGAAATTATTCTCTACTATTGCCATCTAAGTCTGAGTATAAATCTGTTGTATGTTATGTATGCTTTGCTCCAACAATTGTTGGCTCCCCGTTAATGGCGGCGTAGAAGGTCAACGCTCCCCATGTGTTTCATGGCATGTGCTTAAATCTAGCATTGTGTCTATTTGCTCTAACACTTGCGAGTTTTGGTGTAACGACAATCGTGACTCCAACAAGTGATATCGGAGCTAGAGGTCTTGAGTTCGAAACACACTCGGCTCGTGTTGTGGGGAGAGATTGTTTGCTCCCCTTTAATGGAGGTGTAGAAGGTCAACCCTCCCCGTGTGTTTTGTGGCATGTGCTTAAATCTACCGATGTGTCTGTTTACTAACACCAGCGGGTTTTGGTGTAACGATAATCGTGACTCCAACAAGATTGAGAGGCCAGTAAAGGACATCAAAATCCAGAGACCAACAAGAGCGATCATATTGTTTTAATAATCAATATATTGGTGTAACGACAATCGTGACTCCAACAAGATTAAGAGGCCAGTAAAGGCTATCAAAATCCAGAGAACAACAGGAACGATCATATTGATTTAATAAATCAATATCCAGAGAACAACAAGAACGATCATATTGATTTAATAAATCAAAATCCAAAAGCTAGCAAGAAACGATCATATTGATTTAATAATCAATATATTTTATCAATGTTTTAATTGAAGTTCTTAATTGGCACATAACCTCTCCCTAATGGAAATATTTACACTCTTTGATATGATTTTAACCATGAGAATCCGTAAAATGACCTGTTTGGATTTTCCATATGTTGGAATTAAGAGCTGTATTATTCTCTCTATTCTATTTTTCTAGACTTACGAAGATGTTATGCAAGCATATTTTTTATTTTCAATTTAAATTAGTGTTTCTTAAAATATTATTTTCATTAAAAATGATACAAAGAAAATAGAATTAATCAGAGTTATTAGGAGTATTAAGCATCTCTTAGTTTTCCGTTTTAGGCTCGAAAAAAGTTAAATACAATTGATTATAAAAATAACATTAAGAATAAATGGCTACTTATTAGATCATGAATAAAAGAGGAAATAATAAATTAAACATTCAGAATAAGTTGTTGACTATTTCCGTAATAGAATTGTGTTGTGAAGTTTCAAATCACAATAATACTACACTATAATATTCCGCAATAAAGCTACAGTGTTGCTCATGATAAGAATCGACTTCAAGTGAAAAAATAAATAAACTCAAGGAATAGTAATAATAGTTACATTAAATTTAATTTTCATATACATGATTAACTCTTTCAAATTTAGAATCTATGTAAACTAGTAGAGACTATGAGCAAGAATAATAATTGTAACGATTCTCGTTACTTTGAGGTTACTACTGTGTATTGGCATGTGTCTCAAGCTTCGATTTGAGGTTACTACTGTGTATTGGCATGTGTCTCAAGCTTCGATTAAAGCCTATTGTTTTCAATACTTTAGCTCTACATTGTAAATGAATTTTATTTATTTTTATTTTAAAAATATATTTTTTATATAATTTTTTTTTATTTTAAATTTTTTGTTTATTTGTTTTTGGCAAATTTTCGTTATCTTCATTATCATTTTGATTTTTTTTCTACATCTGCTCATACCTCAATGATTTTCTTCTACTTCTCCTAATATCTCAATTATTGCTGACTGCACTTTTCAACCCATTTATATGAAATCAAAACATTATTTTTGTTTTTCAGTGTAAAAGAAGCTTTCATAATTTTTACATTTCTTTTATATTTTCTCTTCTCTTTACCATTGTAATTATGGTAGCTTTTCCATATTCCTATCTCCATCATACCTAGGTTTTGCAAGCCAATCTTAAAAAACAAATACTAATTCAATCTTAGAGTCAAATTCAACATTCACAACTAGATTCTCTTATTTTCAATTTCATTTTGTAAGTGTATATATTCATAATGGACTTCATTTTATTCCTAATCATACCTTATATCTCATATAAAATCACATTTTTCTTCAACAAGTTTCTCTATAATAACTATAGTCTTCTATAATAACTATAGTCTAATGTCTAACCACTTTACTAACAACCAAAACTTTATGTGACTCAACATAGCCACTTTACTAACAAAAAACTGTGTCTTAACTTAACTTTCTTAGATATTGTTCTCCTTATTATTGTATGTTATCTCTAAAGTATGTGTAGTTTCCTAAAACCTCATTACTACTTTAATCTGTTGAAAAATATTATCATCTAACCCTTCTTAATGAAAATTAATGCTACTACGTCATCCTTCTTAATCTCTCTCATAAACCAAAATCACAAATTACTGCAACAAGCAAACATTATAACTAACCCACACAATAAAGTTGTTACTCTAATGATGTGAATCCCTCGAATCACTTCAGAGTGGCAGGATATATAGACAGAATCATATGAAAAAATCTTAAAATATCAATAATGATAATACTAACTTTAACTTTCGCATGCATAACTACTTTTTCCTAAATATAGATTCTACATAAACTTGTAAAGAAAAACACCTAAACTCCATGTAATCTACCAAAAGCTAACTACAACTAAACTCAAGGTAATCTACCAAAAACTACGGGTAAAGAATAATTATGTCTGCCACTCAAAGTGTATATATTGATGGGTAGTGTTGATTGATATTGGAGTTGTCTATAATGCGACTTTTTGGAGATTCCTGTGATGGAATCCGGCAGAAGAAATGAGGTTAAATCTTCATTTTTAGCAGTTAAAATGGTTTTTTAACTGCATATTTGGATTCAGCGCCCTGGAAAACCCCTGAGAGCCATTGATTGTGCAGAAACTAGCTATCAAACTTGGGATTCCAATGAATTGCTGCCGGATTTTGACCGGAAAAATCCGCCGGAAAGCCTTTCAAAAAATCGGGTTATAGACTACTGCATTGATATTAGATATCCCAATCTGCAGGTGCTCATACTATCGGGCAGGCGAAGTGCAAGAATTTTAGAGCCCATCTTTAAAACGACGCCAACATAGACATTACGTATGCCACTTTATTGCGTCCAATGTGTCCGAAAATCAACGGCTCTGGAGGCGGCAACTTGTCGCCATGGATTATGTGGCTCCCACCGTCTTTGACAACAACTACTGCATCAATTTGAAAAAGCCAAAATGGATTTTTCCACTGATTCACAGGTGACCAGAACACTTCTTTCGGATTTTGCTGCCACCATGGTGAAGATGGGGAATATCAAACCTCTTAGTGTCACCAACGGAGAGATCCGCAAGAATTGCGGAAAGCCTAAGTAAGTAGCCGACTGGTGAAACGGTCGTTGTGTGCACAACAGCATGATCAATTTCATTGCCACATTGCCTTGTAATTTCTAATATAGGTATTAGATTTGTTTGAATGAATAGTAAACATGAGTTTATTGTTTACCTTAATGTATTAAGGCAATTAATAGAATTCATAATTTATTTATTTCTATAATAGAATAAAATATATTTATTTATGGTGGATCATAATATAATTTTTTAGCGA
>APFE030954638.1:29162-74565 GCA_000404065.3 Pinus taeda
ACCTTAAGAAATAAAGTGATTAACTCAGGCTCTTTAATAGTTGATTTCTATGATAAAAAGAAGGGAAAAAATGTTTTGAGATCATTGTAATTTTGTTGAATTAACAAGTCAAGAAGGTTGGTAGTGTGGAAAATGTTTGTAAAAGGAGAATGTGAGTAAGGGCTAGGTAATAAAAAATAAAGTGATTTTCATCCTCACCTCTCTTAGTATCTCAAAGGGGGCAGATTCTTTCATCCCAAGGTGTTTTGGGAAAAGACCAATGCTTAGTTTCACTCTAAAGTCATCATAATTAGTTCTCATCTTTGGAATGCACATTTTATTCTTATTATTGGTTAAGACAAAAAGATAATTTTGGTTATCAAGAGTGGGGTTGATCACTTCCTTATAATATCTTAGCTTCCTGTTTCCCTCTAACTCCTTATCATCCCACAACTTATCCTTGAATTTGGAAATAATATTTTTTTTAGTATTATTCTTATTTTGTAAGATGGTCTTCTCCTTTCTCCCCAAATGGTCAAGCTAGTACTGGGCACCCTTATGCTAACCCTGCTTGAGCTGGAGGTGGGGGTTTTGACTAGAGTTAGAAGCAATTATGGGGAGTCTCTTGGCATCCATGTTTTATAGCTTCTTCTTGTACATCAGGTACCTAAACATACCCATGCTTTTAGTGGTGGAGAGGCTAGCTTTAATCAAGATGATAGGGTAGGCAATATTTCTTTTAATCTTGAGGTTGTAAATTATAAATTTCTTTCGGATCATATCAATATTGATTGCCTAGATATAGTGCAGTCCCAAATCTCACCTCCATATAAAATAAAAGGGGCGACGAGAGTCTCGGCCAGGAATTTATTTTTACTCCAAACCCAAAGATCAATTGACTTACAATTGTTTTCAAGCTCATAGTAAGTTTTGAAGGCTCCTACAATCCTTTTATCAATTCTATAGCTCCATTTGAGCTGGTGGTGAATGCCAAAACCTAAATATTTGTATGAGGAAACCTTCTCCAAGAAATTTTTATCATAAATGATTTTTTTTATTTTTTTGTAAGCTTGGTAGGATTACACCTTCATCATGTCAGCCTTCTCACCCTAATCGGGGGGAGGGGGACGATAGCACAAGATTTGAACCCAAGAATTCTGGTTCGGTGAGACTTCACTTCCATGACGATTACCGATTGAGCTACCCCAAGCGGACATCATAAATGAAATTATCATAGTTGATCCTTTTGGTTGTAATTATCGTGACTTTATTATTGTCGATATTAAAAATTATACTCATATTGGAGCAATAATCATGCAAGAACCTAATCTTCTTGTCGAGACCATTAGGGCATCTGGAAAGAATAATTATATCATCAGCATAAAGGAGAAGGGTGATGACTATACAAGTGAGCTTGGGTCCACCTCACCCTGCAACTTATAAATACTCTTCTAACTTATCAATGTAATTGTTAATAGGTGTATAGGATATGGGACATCCTTTCTTAAACCTCATATTATATTTAATCTCCTCAGACCAACCTTCGGTTGTCTGAAGCTTCGAAATAACATTCTTCATAACATAGTTACAACAACCCTTAGTTTGAGAGGAACCATTATCTCAATGATCCTTTGCCATAACTTCTCCTAATGAACCATGTCAAAATATTTTCTAAAGTCAAGAAAACAATACAAGATATCAATTTTAATATTGTGATGCTCTTTGGCAATGGCCCTTAGAGTGATAAAGCGATCGATAGTTGAATGATGCCTACTAAAACTAGCTTGCCCTTTAGCTCTTTTATCATGAATAATAATATGAGATATACCATAAAACAATTATTTAATTTATATAACTATAGCAATAATAGGTAAAAATAAATTTTCAAATAATCTATATTTCATATCAATCTATCATTAAATACAATTTTATATATTAAACTTATAATTTATTAATTATTAGCTCACGGAGCTTAAAGTATATAGTGAAGGGTGTTTTGTTAAAGCACTCTGTGGTGTAAAGGTCACTGATTCAAAATTCTCCTCACAAAATCCAACCATGTTAAGGGCTGGTGTGGCCTAGAATAAGTGAGATTCTTGGGTGATTTTGAGAGCTTAGATGCCCATTGGTTGTGGATACTCAAGCAACATGTTAAGACTCATATAACCTAGAAAAGAAAATATAAATTATTTAATTCTATATAATAAAATCATAATTTATAAATATATCAATTATAATATATATCCTCTGCCATTTTCTATCGCCCTATCCTATTGCTAGAAAATATATAAATAATAAATGAGTCGATTTTCCCATTGTCATACAAGTATACAATGATACATTAGTGGATTTGAAAAGAGGTATTCTTTGTATATTTTATTCTGGAAGCCTTTGTTTTTTTTCCTATGTGATTTATGGACATCAAAGATCAATGACCACTATGTCTATGAAATATTTGTACCACCTGATAAAAGGATCACTTCATGCCAACTTAACCACATGGTCTAAATCCTGAAATATGGAGAAAATTGAATCCATCGCCCCTCAATAGCAAAAGAGCTTTAAAGATGGAGACTCGATCATTTGAGATGACTCTGGTGATTTTTGAAGGCCTTTCTTACTTTGTAACAAGGTTATTTTAAAAAAATGATACTACTATGTATATTTTCTCAATGAAAGATGAATTTTATTTATTTGAAAATTTGTATAAGATTACTTTTTAGTTTTAAATTATTTAAAATATTCATCAAAATTTTCCACATAAATATATTTATACAGTAAATAAATTTCAGAAACGACCAGTACCCTTACATCATTTGAGATAACTATGAGGGATTTTTGAAGGATTGGTTACTTTGTAACAAAATTATTTAAACAAAATGTAATATTATTAAATTTTCTTGAATATTTTTTATTTGAAAATTGTATAAGAATTATTTTATTTTTTATTTCTATTACGATCTTTATAATAAATATAACACATAATATCACAAAGGAAAACTTTGAGATAACTTAGGGGATGTTTGAAGGCATTTGTTACTTTGTGACAATTTTTTTAAAAAATATAATATTGTGTTAATTCTCTGATTTTATTATTTGATTGTATAGGATTATTTTATTTTTATATTATTAAATTGGTTAAGTTATTTTTATTTTATATTATTAAATATTTATGAATAAATAATTGCATAAATATTAAAACACTAGGGACTAGTACATTTATGGAAACTATGTGGTTTCTAGTAAACTTATTTGTAGAGCCTAACTCCAAGAACTTCAAGTAGAATTGACCCTATAACTCTTTTTAGCAAGGTGCTTTACCTTATGACCTCCCATTAACAAAGTATTTTAAATATAAAATTTGAGAAAAATCATTATTTTAATTTATCTCTTAATATTTAGCTCATAAAATATGTCTCGGGATTAAACTTATGATTACTTAAACACACAAAGACCTGCCAATATACTTTTTTCCAATTATACTACTACCCCATATGTGTTCATTTCAAATTAAATATATAAAAATTTACATATCTCATTTTACTAAATTTTAGTAAATTATAATAAATTTTTTAATAAAAGAAATTAATAGTATTATGTGAATATTGATTTATGTGCAATTTTAAACATTTTCAAACATTTATAACACCAAAGAAACCCTTTAACTACAATTATGAATCATTTAAATTGTAAACATAAGGGAAGAATCATAGTTTTAAATTCCAACAAATTGGTTGATATAAAATTCATAAAGATAATTATCACTCATTGAAATTATTAAAATTATGTGTTATATCCGTACATTCATAAAAACAAGAAAATGAACTCCATTTAGTCCAACTTTAGTCCCCGAGGTATGGATCAAGTCATCAAATTGATGGTTGAGTATCAAGGCGCAAGGAATAGAGGATGATTCACATAGGTTATTGACTTAGGATCAAGGATTTCGGGTTAAGTTTAAACGTTAAGATGAAGGATGCTAAGGATTAAAAGATTTTGAACAAAAAAATGAAAGTTAATTTTAAAAGTTAAAGATGGAAGTTAAAATTATAATTTTTAAAGGGAAAGTCAATGATTTATTAAAAAAAAAAGTAAGTTTATGTTATTATTTTGTAATGGTTTAGTGAAGATGTGTTGTGTATGGAGGGTGTTTTTGCTATTTAAGAAAGAGTATCGACCCTTTAGAATTTATGATTTAGAGGAAAAGTTAGAAGTTTAATGTTAGGGTTTAGGGGTTGTAATGAAAATTAAATGTTAATTATTAAAGTTAAAGCTTTATGGTAAGGTGGAGGGTGTAGGTATTTACGGTAAAGACATAAGATTAGTATGTGAGGTTTAAATATATAGGTTAATATTTAAATTTAAGAGCTTAGGGTTATTGTTATGTTTTTTAAAAGGCGGAGTTAAGAGTTAGATATTATGATGTTAATAGGATGAAAATTTAGAGATGGGATAAAATTTGAAGGGCTTGAAGATAAATGATCAGGATCAGAGAAAAATATTAAGGATTTAGTATTAAGATTAATATTTTATTTTCTAGTTCTAAGAGTTTAGTTTAAGGACGTAAGTGTTTATGTTTTATGTTTTAAAGATATACATCGTTTTGGCACATTAATGATGTAGACAAAATTGATGATATTGACCAAAAACCCACTAACCTTTAGGATAATATTAAAAAAATCACATATTAAAGCAGAAAAAAGGAGAAGGCTAAGACTCAAAATAAAACTCAAATTATTATTGTTCACATTATTTTGTTGCACTAAAATTAATATTTATTCATTTATCAGCTTTAATAAATGATGTAGCCTAACTAGCCACTCCTGATCTTCCACCTCTATTGGTGTAGTCCACCTAGTTTCTCTGAGTCGTCCTAGCTTCTCTGTCTAGAATCCATAACAATGGGCCTCATTCTTTTCTTTTTCACGCCACTAATATACTAAAAGCCCCCATATATCTAGCGCTCTAATCGGTCATAGATCCTCCTCCCTACGTTTCCCCTCCCCACTATGACATCAACAAAGTGTGGGTGTCTACACTCGAAGTTCCACCATGCTCTAGAACTATGAAGCTTGAGAGAAAATTAGTTGTGAACTGAAGAAGACTTAATTTTGATATCGAACAACAATTTCCCTACGAACTAACAGAATTTTACGTTGGACTTTTCAACAAGTCTTCTCATCATGCCACTCTCATTCTCAGCCTTGGATTCGATTGTAGGAACTCATTGTCTTAGGTTTGAGATCCAAAATTTGTTCCCACAGTGTGCCCAAACTTGTGTTGTTTCCCTTGACCTTCTGTATATTGGGACCAACAATAGATCAATCCTATATTTTGTTACAAATCCTATGTCACCCCAGTTCAACCCTTAAATATGCAGGTCTAATACCTTCCAACCCTATTCTAATTTTGAGGTTGTATTTTGACCCCTTAATCAAGGCCTCACTTCATCACATAATTATCTTCCCTCTCATCCCAATTCAAGAAAGTACGCACATAAACACTCGCCCACCTTACATGGGAGTAAATACAATTAAATAGAGAAAATGAGCAAAAGGAATAATTTGATATTCCAAGATTTTCTAATGCTCATATAGATGTATATACAGAGGAATGTTACAACCCTGATTGTCATAAATCCCATGCTCTTTCTGGATCAATTTTTTCTCTAGTCCACGAGATTCTAGTTGATCAAATCTTAGTTGTACATACATGAATAACTTTGCTAGAGGGAAGATGTCCTAACAACAAAAAAGACAATTTTGACACCTATCATGATAGTTTTTAAACATAGAAAGGCTTATCTTGCCAAAGAAACACTAGCTCGTTAAAATAGACTAGCCACTCAACAGTCAAAAAATATTCTAGAATTAGGACACATACCTTTACATCAAAATCACATTTTCTATAGAATTTACAATTGATGGAATGTATTTCATTTTCGAAAATTTTCGTGACCCCCTTTATTCTTGAAAAAAATGAGTTGCATAGGGTTGATGCTCCTTGATCATACTCCCCAAGTTGAAAATTTGCATGACCTCTAAGTCATGTGCTTGAAACTATCATAGTCCTCTTGGATTCGAAACCTTGTGATGTTGCTAGTCAATAGCCTGTTTGCTTGACTACCCTTCATAGATATTCACGTGTTGTTGGAACCTTCCCAATGGAAAATTCTTCACCTCAATACAATGTTCATTTTCATGATTTGCACACTACTTGTTATTGTCCACAACAAATTTCTTCTCTATACTCCCTAGTTGAAAATAAAATAAAATACAAATTCATGAGATAGGTTTGTCTCATTCTACTTCTGACAACATTTTATTTCCTTCTTCCACAATCCCAACAATTTTATCATCAAAAAATTCACATGCTTAAAGCATCTCGGTCTATTCTTGCTTATTGACTTCATTCCTCATATAAGCTCCTTGAAACCATAAACTATCCAAGCAGCATTTCAAAAATTTCACCAACATTGGATTGAAATGCTTCTCTTTCCTTTTTCTGATGTTGGCCACCTAATCTTCAGTCTCTTTTATAAGAAAAAATTAGCATAGTTCTTGTCCTTCATTATGTTTGGTATTGTCTCTTATCATGACTTCCTTGTCAAGTTTTTGTAGGGATTCCTTTTATTTCTCTCAAGAAACAAATTCACTTCTCGTTGTTTCAACTTTTGAGAAGAAACTATTATGTCCTTGTAGCCCTTTGAGAGAATCTATAAGAATTGTCTCTTATCTGTTGAATAATTTTCCCCTTGATCTCCTTAGAGAAATTCTACCCTCTCATGTGTCTTTTGTGGAGTCTATACATCCTCATGTCCCCTATGACACAATGCTGCCTCATCCTCCTCCAGAATAGGATTCTAGTTATGTTCTCCTTTAGATTACTTCATATTCATGATAGCTTCAAATGATTGTCCATTATTTATAATAGTTGTATCATATATAATTTATTATTTTTATAAGCATGATGCCATCTAGCGTCCTCTACTATCTTTAGTGTGAATTTCTCTTAGTGTGTATGGTCCTTCTAGTTTTTTCATGAGATAGTGTTGTCTCATCTTATTTTATGAAAAAAATTAAATTATGTATGTCACCAATGCTTTCAAAAAGCACTCCCTCATTTCTCATTATTCTCATGAAAACTATAGATGATTGTCCTTATTTATCATTCCCATGACCTACAAAGATACACAAAACACCAATATTAAAATAATGAAGATTTCTAACCCCATTTCGTGTCTCTACTATTACACTTTCTATTAGTGGCTCCTTCTACTAATATGGTCTCTTCTTGTAGTCCATAAGACTCTCAATCAATCTCTCCTCAACATCTTTCTCATCGCCCTCCCTAAGGAATATTCCTTTGTTTGGCTCGCAGTAGTGAACTTCCTTCTCTCCATACTCAACTACTCTTACTTATTCATCTCTGAATAGAGCACTCAACAAGTTGCCCGACTTGCTTCTCAAGTTCCTAGCATATAGTTGTCTAACAAGCTATTGGATATTTTTCTTAAGGTCCCATCCACACCACTAGTCTTCCTTCTCTTTCTATAGTAGTCTCATGCTTATTACAATGATTCTCTCTCTCAACTCATGCATCCCTCTCTCAAACTCCTCTTGAATTATCTTTCTCCTCCAAATGTTATCAACTTTGACATCCTTCTCCATTCTCTTGTGGCTTTCACTCAAACCCTTAACATGACCATCAATGATCATCTGTTTCTCCTTCTCCATGCTCTCTTTGAGTTTCAAAGAAGCCTCCACAAGACACCTCACCAAGCCTCTCTCCTTTGGTATTGGAATTTTGGTATCATAGATTCACCTCCTCTAGAACCTCTTAATCTTCCTCCCCTCCTCTAGATGTTGCACCTTGCTCACTTCTAAATAAATTGACTATTTCTCTTCATATGTCTTTAAGGACTTTTTCTATCTTAACCTCTCTTCCATCGTGAGGTAGAATGTCCCTTTATTTTTGTAGCCTCGCTTGTATAATAGTTTGTAGAAAATATTTTCTATGAAAAATCAATGTTAAAACTCTTGATTTAGAGAGATGGTTATATATTTTATGTGTGTTTGCTAAGTTTACCGAAATTCTAGAAATTATGCATATTTGATTTGAAAGAATTGAAACCAAACTACTGAAACTACATAAACACTATCAAGTTACCCATATTTATTGTTCATCATAGGAATTTACTATTTGGTTTGGTTATGCCTTATGGTTCTTTAATAATAATGTTAGATTATTTTGAATAATTTATCTATTTTATATAAGATATGCCCTCAATATTGTTGTATGTATATATAAATTAAATAGACTTATGGTTGTTATGAACAAAAAATACCCGTGGCAATGAAATAATGTAATTTTGATTAATTACTTTAACAAAAACATATATCTCTTTCAAACACCAAATAACTTAAAACAACACAGAAAATATTCTCAAATTTATTTATGACAAGTTTTCCTTATCTTACATTAATACTACTCTCGTTGCATATCTATATTCATCCACCTTAACCTTAAAGGGTTATTGTATTCCATATAAAGTAAGAACAAGAGAATTTATAACTCACATTTTGATATTTTTGGATTATTATTTTTATATATCCCTAAATTAAGTGGGCATGGTTTTGGTTAAAAAAAAGTTGTAACTTAGAATTTGCGTTACCTTCAAAATTCAAGATACATCATTAATAAACCATCTCTCAAAAATTTACTGATCTCAATCTATCACTAGGGAAATCATATTTGTTGGTCGGTAAAAGGAGATATAAAGTTTCATAAAAAAGAAACATCGGATATTCATGGTGGTGCCATACTACAATGGGACTATACGAAATAACAACGGAACGAAATAAAAACACATTCATGAATCCAAAGAAGTGACTGGAGTAGGGTCGTATGTACTTGTACCATTTGGCACAGAGGACTTAGGCTCACATTGGCAGTGACTCTCTAGGTGGTCCAAAACAGCATTCAGTATCTCAAGAGAAGACCTTCAATACACTACACCCTCTTAATTTCATTTAGGGAGGAAATCATATCATTTCTATCCTCATGTTTATCTTTTAAAACTTGTATAGTGATGGAATGCATGTACTAGTTCCTTCTTCCCTTGGTATGACCAAGCTTAGGAAGATAATTAGAAACCTCCACCATAATTTTTGAATCTAAGTAGGCCTTTTGGTCATGAGTAACATAATTCTCAAGCTAATGAATCTCCTAAAAAATGCTAGGAAAAGTTGCTTAATATTTAATTGTAGCCACTTCTTGGGACTAGATCTTGGCACATGATTATCCTTGTTTGCAACATCCACCATCACCTCCATGACTACGCATTCTCTATCACTATATTGAGGACAAAGAGTAAGGTAACCCAACATAAGACCAATACCACAACTACCTCTCGCACCAATAAAGCCTACCACTCAGAGCACCCTCAGCTTCATACTGACAGTATAAAAGATAGCCAACTATATCAAACCATCACAAAAAATCAAAGAACTAGACTAATATAACCTCCCAAATTTTTTTCCTTGAATGAACATCAAATGACTATACATTAACAAAGAGAAAAATGGATGGTAAAGTTGACCTAACAAGCATACTACTAGGGAGTAAAATTGGAAGACTCCCAATAGGGGGAATACCAGGCTAGAAAATGAAAACAACACCAGCTTCATCAAAGTCCTCAAGGCCTAAAGACTCAATAAACAACAATGCACCAAGCTAAATATATGGGGGCCAACAACATACAACCAACACCAAAAAAAATAAAAATGCATCGTTCAAGGCAATTAGAGAAATTTTGAGGTCTAAAATGGGCATCGTAAGGAATATTATAAAATACTTGTGGAAATAATCAAATAATATTAGATTACATCATCAAATTTTAGAGGGAAAAAATAAAAACTACTTTTTCAACTCGTATTTTCAATTTATCTTCTTATGATTTTACTCAAATTTCGAGAAGAGGAACTCATTGGTTTTATAATTTAATTCATCATCTAGGAAGTACCTATATTACATACTTTTGATGGTCCCTGCTACACAGAAGATAAGAAATACGTGAAAAAAATTGATTGCAATCATGTTTCTTATGTATTCCTCATTTTTATGTAGTAGGGTCCGTTGGAAGTATGCAACATGGGTACTGCTTGAATGAGGAATTAAATTATACATCGAAAGAGTGCTCCCGATTGAAATTTGAGTAAACCCGTAGGGAGATAAGTTGAAAATACAAGTTAAAAAATAGTTTTTTTTCTTATTTTTTTAATCCTTTTACTTCTTAACTCCAAAAACGGCTAATCATCTCCCATGTTTGACATCATCATATTGAATCCTTTTAGTTATTATAAAGTTTATTTTGGTTATACAGTTCTGTTTTAAGGCCCTTTTTGTACCTCAAAATTTCTCTAATGGAGAAGTTGTTACCTAGAAAATGTTGCTTGAGACTTCCATGGTGAATAAAGCCCTTGACCCTTGAAACTAAGTAATGGAACCAACAGCCTCCACTAAATAGTTTTGTTAACCTCTAAGTGTTCAAATACACTAATCTATGACTGCTTCAGGAATAGGAACAATGTTGTCACCCATACCGCCAATCAGACACCTTACCCTCTAGTACACTAGAAGAAGAGGAAAAGGGATACCTATGTGGGTCCCTGTTGCTACAACCCCTTAAACAAGTGTCCCCTATGTTGAGAAAAGTATAGTATCACTCCATTTATCCAACCAATTGTCCTTGATTCTAGGCTTAACAATGAAAGGCAAAGCAAAATAAAATCCCAGCAAGGGTAGGGGTGTAATTCAAACTAGAAGTAAAGCCAACCTTCATGCAATGAAACACAAAGGGTCATGTTGGGAATTCACTGTTACACCAAAGAATTAAGGTTTCACATGCTTTGTGCATGAGATAGGTAGAAAACACCATCCCCTTTGTTAATTTCTATGGGAGGCAATAGGGTGAAAAGTACACATCTTGACCTTTGCTACTAGATACCCTTGCAACCGAATCGAGGGATGGTTGTGGTCAAGATTAAGAAAGTGCAGGTTTATGGTTATCCTCATGAAAACTTAATGGGAATTACTAATATATAAAATATCACTACTCTTTTAAATAGTCTCTTTTCATCATCCTTATGAAGATTATAAGCATTATCGACCATGAAAAACATCACTACCCATTTAAGTACTCTTTGTCACATATTGAAGGTTACCCTTCATGAATATTTCTCCTTGATATGGATTTAAATATCATACTTAAATTCGAAGTTTATAAAGTATTATTATCATTGAATTTAACCTAAGTGGTCATGAACATATGGAAACTGCCTTAACTTTTACTTATTCCAAATTCTATAATCCATGAACATCGTCCATGTGCCATCATACTATGGAATTAGAGATATGGTAGATCTATACAAAGAGACTAGGTCAAATATCATTACCTATAAATATCTTCTTCTCCCAAAAATAAATCCATGTACAATGCATCATTTTATAAAATGCATCCTTATTCCAATTGGTTATATGCACAACAATGTCATGAGATCCTCAAATTGAATGTGAAGTATTACAATCTAAATTTATTTTGATGGCAACAACAACAAAGTGAATTCCATTTGAATTTAATTAATTTTTTTTCAGCCATTAAAGAAAGTGCCAAATGACAATATGTATGCTTTTGCAAAGATTTTTTATCTTCAACATACTTATACACTAATTTATGTTCTATCATTTAATTTGCATCTTGATATTAGAAATAGATAAAGTCAAAGATAATTGAGTATGATAAACTTCATTTTGCATTTTCATTAGATATGATAATTCTTGTTCCGATGTGCCAACTTCTCAGAAAAAATTTAACTTCTAAAAAAAGAAAACTATTAGAATAATGATTTTTCATTACTACTTTTAAGATAAGAATTTGCTAGAAACAACATAAAAATATGTAGTTGTAAGTTTATCATTAATGTATATTTTCATCAATAATTATTTGAAATGATTTTCATGATTTAGATTCATGATAGTTATAACGTAAATTCCTTCTCTTGCAACGCTAAGAATTTCTTATATCTCTTTCAATCCTTCTTGTATTAAATCATAGTAGACATCTAGTACTTCTCATTAATGAAGGAGAGTTACAAAAGAGATATTTGGAGGGAATGAACCTGAGGGAAATTTAGGGGCTCTGTATTTAACTGAAATTTTGGAAACTTGAACATTGTTCTTGGAGTTTTGGGAATGGAGGCTAGAAGGTTTTGATGTCAAAGTCCTCTAGATCTAGGAACCAGAGAGGTTGATCCTAGATAGGTAGGGATGAATATGTCGGTTTGGTAATGAAAGCATAGGAATCTTTCTAACATCAACTAGGGATCGATATCAGGTAAGAAACCTGAGTACATACTTGCATTGAATTTGATAGATTTACATAAAATGTTTATTTTTTTACTAAAATGAAATTTTATGGCACTACTACCTTGGCTATCTTTCTCATCGATGTCCTCCTCTATCATGCCATGCAGATACACTTCCTTTAGATAGTTGATCTCTTGAGAACATGAGGGATCTAATGGTGGTAACGTTGAGATCACCTCGATCTCATGTTCTGATGATTTCTCTCCATCGAATTTGGTACATGATTATTTAGTCTCCTTGGTGGATATAAAAAGGTGATCAGGGAAGGATTTTGTATCTTCTTATAAATATGGCTCATGAGCCCCCTTATTTTTTCCTTCTTTTTTTAAGCTTCGTACGTCCTTTTCATTAATTTTCTAACAAAGAGCAAGTTACATCCATATGTCTGAAAGTTAGATGGCCTCAACTTTCCTAGAGGAAAAACAGGTATCTTGGCCACCTAACAGCAAAATATGCCATCCAGAAACAAAACATAATAAGTCTAAGAATCCATGTTATGTATGTCTGAGAGTCTTTGTTCTTCCTATTTTCTAGAAACCTATAAACATAAGTGATAATTATCCCTAAAAAATCAAAACTACTTCATACAAAACTAAAACCAAGGGTGGAATGCCACTACTCATCATTAGTCGAGACCATCAGAGTTGGGTCTTTCATAGTGGAACCTGCTACCTCTGTGTGGGGAATATAGGGGATGTGATGCTCTATTTGAATGAGTCATCTATTAAGTTGTTGCAATTGAAACTAGATCTTTTGAAACTATTTAGTATCATATGAATGTCCATGGGAGGTCAAATGCATATCAGGTGGAAAATGCTTCAAGGATTTAGCCAGAATGGTCTTCAACATCCAAAATAGGTGGAATTCTTGTTTATATTGAGAGGATCTTCCACAGGTGTGTCCAAGGTTAGGGATCAAATTTTTCCACTCATATAAATTAATTTCCAACCCCTTCTGATTCTGTCGTATCTCTTCTTCCAAATCTGCAATAAGCTGCTTGACCGGAGTTGAACTTCTTGAGTGATATGCATGAGTGGCTTCTTGAATAATTTGGGTTGTCGATTTGTGCCCATGCACATATGACTGGATGAGTTGGGTTGACTAGTTTGGGAAGGGGAGGCTTTTCTATGTTTCTCGTAGCCATGGCCTCCTCGGACATTCCTTCCTTTACTAGAGGCCTAAACCATATTTCTACAACTACAATTCAAATATTTTCATATGTCGAGATCTAGAGGTCAAACCAAACAAATTCTAAGCTTAGAAGAATGATGCTAACGAGGGTCGATCCAGCCCTAAGGACCTATCAATGAAATTACAAAAGAAACCAACCAAATAAGGAACCAGTTCAAAAGCTTGTTCTCTACCAGCAGCCAACACGACATTATTGTCTCGCTTCTACCACTATTCCACCAGTTCCCATCGACGGACCTAAATTGATAGACAAAACCATCCACAGGAAAAACCCCAGTCTCATGTTTAATCAATTGGAGCAACAAATTGTGTGCCAAAGAAAGAAATAACATTTGAGCTGTGAGCTACCCCTTAACCAAAACCCACATATAACCTTGTGCTGAAACCAACTACTTAAAAATACAGAACTAAAATTCCCATAGTCCAGCCTATACTAATAGAATTTGAGCTGAGAATTTCCTATTGACTAGAACCCACACACAACCATGCGGTGGAACCTGATATAATAGACCCTAGCCTCTAGGGCTAGACTAGAACTAGACATTTCCAATAGTTCACACCAGACCACAACCCTATACCAACTAAATCTAGGCCAGAGTTTACAGATAGTGTTGGCCCCATTCTGAACCCATACATAATCCAAATACCAAAGAGACAAACATAATTGGCTAGAAACCAAAACCCTTACAATTTCGCAAGAATCATGGTATGAATTACAACAACACTTAGAGCAGCTAGTGGGCCAAAATCCGCAAGAGCCCATATGCGATAACTAAATCTCATAGGTCATAAAAACATGGACATAGCAAACTAACGACTCAACACATATTAATGACTAAACCATGCCACACTCCAGAAACATGTTATTCCAATCTGGCCAACCTACCATAGTACCACGAATCCCAGAGACCGGAGGGCCGAGACAAAGATCCATATATGCAGAGGGAGAAAAATTAAGAGTGGGGACATACCAGTGACCAAGTTCGAGACTAGAAGGAGATGAACCCACATTTTCCCTAGAACAAATAACCCAAGCCAGATCTATACCGAACAAAGCACACAAACCAAATTACCCAATGCAATGAAGGAGGAACTTACCTTCTCACCTGACTTAATGGCTCTGCCACCTTATGGGTTGGAAATTAACCTTCGCATGTGCACCCCCACCTCTCTAAGTGTTGCATGCATGTGGAGGGTGGTTGTAGATTTCTTTAAGACTTGCATTAATATGTGGGCCAGGGCATGCCCATTGTGTCCAACTTACACCCCTATCAAGGAGCCATTTTATCTTCTTTCACTTTAGGAGAGGAAGATAATTTCTTGAATGCTTCTACTCTTCCTCTGAGCTGGTTACACTAGTTATTGTTAGGATTTGTGAAAGTTCTTGTGTGACATTCTCTAACATATTTTTTGCATTATTGTTGCTATTATAGGTCTGAACTCCTATCAAACACATGCATTTTTGTATGGGGGGTTCTTACAACACCCAAAATAAATTGAAATATTAAATTTTGAATAAATGAATTATAAATGATTGAAAAATTAAAGAACAATGCACTTGCTTCAAAGGAAACATACTAAGCCAACACAATGATGCTCTAGAGAAACCTACTACATTGGATGTATGAGGATGGGAACCTTTTCAAATATGCTAAACTGGGTGTGTATTTTCATCTCATTGTTTCTCCTTTCCTAAGTAACAAGTGTTGGAAAAAGCAAGAAAGTAGTTAAGCTACTAATGATCTAATACCTTTTTTAACACCTCCTGGATAATGATCGCAAAAATGTTGGATAAAATATATGAATCATATTTCGAACATTTTATTATCAAATTGGGATCGTAATACTTATAGATACTAGAAAAATATATATGGGTCCAAAGCCCTAATTTGATCTAATGTTTACAAATGCTATTGAAAATCAATGAATAAATGACATGTTCTTAAAAGGGAAAAAAAATGTGAAGAACAATAAACTGAAACTAAACACTATTAAGCAAACCCTTTCTTATATCCCTTAGCATAACCTTGTAATGCAATCTTTCACCACTCCTAAGAAAGCGTTCATGCATTTAATAACAGGTTGTATCTAAGAAAATAGAGGATTTAAGTTATGGTGGTTAGTTTCATAAAATCAAATATTAAATTTAACGGAAATACATTGGAATGTAAACCGATGTAAAGGAATAAAATTTATCATGAGAAAGAGAAAAATCATCAAACTAGTCTAAAATAGACTAAGGTAAAGGCATGAAAAACAATCTCGTTAACCAAAGATAAACTAGCAATGTAAAGAAGCACAACATCACCTAGTGTCAAGGGATCCTTCTCAACTTGAGTGATGTTTCCAAAACTAATTAGATTAAAATCAGAAAGTACACCAAGGATGAAGAACAAGCATCTTTCATTAGACTAAAAAAATCAGCTCTATTTACAAAGAGGACAACACATTAACTTGTTTCCATAATCATCCTCCTAATTATCTATATACACCAAACCTGTTACATGAATGAATGACTAACATCCCCAACTTTGTTCTTAGTGGTGAGCTCCAGTATTGCAGCAATAATGCTGCAACTCCTAGGGCTCTCTTCTCTACTTTTATCAACCTGGTAGTTCATAACAAACTTGGAAGCGACACAGTTGTATGCACAAGTACTAGCTCTTACTGCAGGCTATCACTTGGTCAGCCAGCACAAGTCTGCTAGGAGCTTAAGCCAACTTCTATGAGTTCTCAGAAGAAGCTTTTAACTTTGATGGAAGAAATCTAACTCAAATGAGACTATTCTACTTGTAGAAGGAAGATGAAAACTAAAAGAAAATGCAAACCCTAGCAAACCCTAGTTTTTACCCACTAACCCTACTTTTGCAGGAAAAATAGATGAAACTACTAAAATGGGTGCCTTTGACTAATAAAAAGGTAAAATTCATGTAATTAAGTTACTTCTGAAGGAAAATGTGGAAAAATCATCTTTTTGTACTTTTGAGCAATTTTATTTAGAATTCTTATGCTTGTGCTTTACCTTATTTGTGACTATGTTGAGGTTTGGTGGTGAAGGGAGATGGAGTTGGTTGTTGCTGATCATGAGGAAGGTGTGGAGAGGACCTAAGGAGTCCCTAGCACCCTTTTGGAGATTTCCATTGCGGTCATACTTCGAAAAATTGCTCGCATCAACTTCTACAGGAAGTTTGCAGGGGATCTACAGGAAATTCTAGAGGAGCAGGCCAAAAGTGATTTTTGAAGGTTTGGAGGAGGAAAAATGGTGGGAAAAAGAAAATGAATGTTGGATGAGGGTGTTAGAGGGTGTATAAATCTGTCAATGAAGATCACACATGAAGGAGATGGTTGGATTGGTTCAAAGGATAAGAAAGCAATTTTGCACAAAAACATAGAAATTAGGGCTGTTTGGGAAAGTGTGGCGAAGGAGTGGAAAAAACCTTGAGAGATGGACTAGAGTAGGTTGGGTGATGAAAGGATGATAAGCTCGAATGGTATTCGATTGAGATGCACACCTGCTTCTAAAAAGTGATTCAAGGAGAATTAAGAAAACAAGTTTTTACCTATATTAACCTAATTCTGCCCTAAAAACCAGAAAAGTGTTGAACAGAACTTTATGGATATGAAGATATGCAAGAAGCTATGGAAATTGAACAAGAACAGATCTAATCATGTCAATAAAACTAACATTAATCTCTCCAACTCGAAATCTCTCACTAGAAATTACATTGGAAAGCAAAAATAACTTTTTGGTGGCAGCAAGAGTGCCTTGGTCTCAATTCATGGTCCCACAGAGGGAGAAAGGAGATTAGGTCCTGCTTGGTGGCCTTTTTGTGAATCTTCTTCTATTATTGCAGAAAACTACCTAATCAATCTTGAAACTAGAACAACTATTATAATCATCAAAAACAACCTAAGTAACAAAGCAAGATTTAATCTAAATAACAAAAATTATTTCATGAATGCAAGAAAAACACATATAAATACAAGAAGGAGGTACTAGGCACTTGGGTTGGGCCTAACCCCAAGAGCTACAGGCCCCTTATAAATATTAGTGCTGGTTCAAGGCTGGATTCATCTTCATTGATAAAAAAAATAATAGTCACATCACAAAACTGTCTACAGAAAGAGCTCGAAAATGAGTTGAATGCAAGGCTGCACTAAAGTGCGAAAATAGACTATTCAATAGCTAACCTACTAATGCTTGACGCCTTCTTATTTATACAAGTGAGGACTCCCAACAGTCCTCCAAAACTTTAGGAACTCGGTTGCCAAAACTGTAGATAACAACAACTTCTCTAGACCTGCTCGACTGCCCTTGTGATCATCGATGTGGTGGCCTTTGAACTCCAAGCTGCCGGTGGAGAACTCGAGGAAGCGGCCATCAATGCAGAAGGCACCCTTCCTATAAGTCCTAAACCTGGTTCCTTCGAGTTTTGGCTGCCAATCTGCTCATAAATGCCTAGTCTTGGTCCAAAAATGTCCAAAAATCTGCAATAAACACTCATTAGACTTTTTCGTAAAGTGACTATCCCCATTCACTCAATTAACATAAATAAATTCAAAAAAATGTACAAAAATATGGAGAATGGTGGATTAAATCGAAACAATAGGAAAATGAGCCCATATAGTTACCAATTTCTGGGGCTCATCATCACCCCCTGCTGAATGGGTTGCTCATCCTTTGAGCAACTAATCCAGTTCTTCATCCTTGATGGCTTTATCATCTTCCCTAATATCCCATGCTTCTGAGGTGATATCTTCCTCCCTGTCATGAAAACCTACCTTCCTGTCTACTTCCTCCCATTGCTTGTGTTCTTCTTCTTCCTTAACCCCTTCCAATAGTCCTAAGAGTAGTGGAGATTGAACTTAAGGCCAATCCAGTTGGCTTTCAAGTTCTGCATTGATTGTTTGTACAGAGGCACTCTCACAAAAGCCTCCCTCATTCTGGTTGGGGAGTGATACTCCTTGATATTTAAGTTGTACGATAATGTATTCCATTTCCTCATACAAGCATGAAGGTAATCATCACCAAATAATCTCTCCATATCTTCAAAATGGAGGATATCTTATGCTTTCCTTTTGACATAATCCGAGAGAACTTGAGGTTTGTTGGCAAGGTGTTGATGAGAATATATTAGAGCTGAGGGGTCTTCTGATTCTGCCCTGATTAGCAGGGGATCATTCAGTTCTTTGGCCATGATCTGTTGAACTTCCACAGCTCTTTTTTCCTCATGGCTCATCCAGGCAACCATAGCCATGAGTTGTACATCTTCCAATGCAGCATTGGGGTCCGAAAAGTTCATATCAGGGAGTGCCATATTATGTAAGTAAAACTCTGCTAATTTGGCCTTGTCCTCAGATGCATAAACTGACCATAATTTTGGAAAGGGATTGTGCCCCTTTGGGCCAATGTTTTGATTTGGAACTGGAGCCATTGGTCTTTAAGATACAATGCATAAGATCTAGTCGGTTGTCTACATTGCAAGTCTTCCATTGCCCAGTTGGCCATGCTGGCCATTTGGACTTCTCTCTCCTACAATTACTGTTTCAGCATCAACATTTCAGCTGTTGCCTAAGACTCGCTCCCTTGCTGTTGCTTTATCATCATTTCCACATCAGCCTGTGGCTCTCCCTCTTACTGTTGTGTTTCTGCTGCTTCCTTGTCTGCTAGGGGACCTTCCTGTATTTGCTGCTCTTCAAAAATCTGTGTTATGTTTTCCCCTTGAGTTTCTTGTTGCTGTAACTGCTTTTCCAGCAGTGCATTTTCCTCTTGTAGCTGGGCCCTTTTCATGCTTTTAGTGTGTCTCACCATTGCCAAATCTCTTCTTAATTCTTTCAACTATTCTTCCATGTGGCCTATGTCTACAGTTCCCTTGGATATAGCGATTTTCATCCAAGTGTGAGTTCTAACCCTTTCCTGTTCCAATGCAAAGAAAAGTGGTAAAATGAATTTCTGTGGGATAATCTTCCCACCTTATAACAAATTGTAATATGAGCCTAAATTAGGCTGAGAGATGGGTTTAGGTATCTCCTTGGCCTTGCCTTCCTCCTGTAACTATGTTGTTTCCTCCTCTTCTAATTTTTCAGTCTCCTTTAGCTTGGACAGTGTTTCCTATAGAGAGATTTTAGCTTTTTGTAGAACTGTTTTGGAGTCCATCAGTCTGATTCTTTCCTTCCAGGTGGAAGTTTTGGAACTCCCTCTCTCTTATGTAATAGAGATTTTGGAGGGGGATTCCTCCTTTTTCTTAGTAGGTGCATCCCTAATTATTATAGGTTCCTTTGGTGGAGGTTGTGGCTTGCCCACCTTTATCCTGGTGCTCCTTCTAGCTTAAATTTACATGGATGTTTCTCTTTTCCTTTTTTGTTTTTGTTTTGCGAGAGTGCTTAATGCAACCAACATAACAGTTGCTTCTTTTTCCATGTCTCAGGGGATGTTTCTTTGTGCTATTGTTCCCCTTCATCTTTTGCTGTCTTTTCCATGCTTGCTATTTCTGCTTGTGTTTCTGCTATTTCTGCCAATGGCCTCTCTTATTCTTGTCGGGTTCCTGCCTTGCTTGTGGCAGTCCTCTTTTGGGCATTCCTAGGCTTTTTCTTCTCACTTTTTGTTCTTTTCCTCTTCCTTGTCTTTGGGGTGGTCTTCTTTTCTGCAGTGGGTTTTTCAAGTTTCTCTTCTGCTTCCTGTTTCTCCTATGTTTCTTTCTCTTCCTCTGTTTGAATATGCGGTGTCTCGTCATGAACTTCTTCCTTAATCTCCTCTTTCTCTTCCTCCTCCTCACTGCTAGAGGGGCTGATATCCTCAGTCAAAGTTTTGATGTCATCATATCTAGACATATTTCTGAAAATTTCCCAAGCTATGGGAATGGTATATGTATGTAAGGCCTCTTCTACCAACAGTTTGACGAGCCCATGGTGGGCCAACTAGTCTGGGACTCCTGTATTTAGCTTGGTGCTACATTATATTAAAGACTGGAGGAGGAAATATGGGAGACTCAGTTTTCTAACTGGAAGCAAGTCCATCCCATACCTCAATTTCTGTAGTAACCTGAAGTGATAACCATAAATTATACTAAACCTTCCTTCACAAGTGATATATTTCATTATTTGGTAGCTGACTTCATTCCATGGAGGAGGCAAGCTTGTCCTTCTAACCCCATTTTTATCCTCTACAGGATCCTCCCCAGGTTGAAAAAATGTCTTCTTGGCCACCTATCCCAATGCTTTCTCCTCCTTGCTCCAAGGGAGCCCAGGTGGAAGGCCTGTGATTCAACTGATAAAATCAGAGGTGAGTTCTAGGGACAGACCCCTGAAACTAATGGTGGCATGTGTTTTTGAATGGGGTTGTAAGGCCATCAGAAATTCTTCAGTTACCTCATCATCATATCCATGTATCCTTTCAAAGAAAATCATCCAATTTGCCCAAGAGGGCTGACACCTTAGGGTGCTCATGCAGTTGATTGGAGTTCAATGGATCCTTCCTCATAAACCCTCCTGGCATGGTGTTGAGTGGTGTCTGAAGTGCATAAGTGAGGAGAAAAACAGTAATTTCAAAAAAAATAGAGATAGAGGGACAACTTAGTTTTGTTTCTTTTTCTCTCTGAACTGTAGAAGGAATTTTCATGTGCTCCTTCTCACAACATCAAATTGCAATATTTCCCTTGTTTCAAACTATTATTATCCTGAATTTGATCTTTTTCTTTTGGAAAGAGAATATTTTTTTGACAGAACAGAAGATAAAGAACAGAGGGTTTTTCTCAGAGAATAGACAGATATGCAAATTCGATTTTTTTCACACAGGCTGCTTTCTATGATTGCAAGTGTTTTCTTTATAGTGGAATATGAGAAAGAAGAAGACAGACTTTGAATACAAAAAAGAAAACAGAGAACTGTGTAGAACTCAGGGAAAATATGCAGGTAGTCTTTTAAACTTCATTCTCCTTTCTTTTAATCCAATTCTATGTTTTTAATCCACCACCTTATACAAATAAGTCCTATGAAAGGAGATTTCCCGAGCCACCTTGTTTTAAGCTCGAATTCTGATAAAAATCCTGGGTTTTCCTTCTGCTGGCTATTGTCTGCCTTTCCTGTAGAAATTCTCCGGCTCCTGTAGAATGCAACAAGGCTCCCGTAGAGCTCGATAGGGAAGAGGGTTTCAAAAAAAAACTGGCAGAAAATTGGCAGAGGATGACTGGTTTGCTACTCTAAAGGTGGTAGACGAACACTGCATTCGAGAGCTTCGTAACATGCAAATGAACCAAAAGGGTGGTGGAGGCTTGGAGTGAATTGTACTTAACTATTGGCGTAATCCGTGGTGAGGATATGAGGTGGCTGGATGGGTACGTTATCCCCATCTAGACCGACAGTCTGATGCCAGTGTTGTTATGGTTCCTCATGCTACCTAACCACCATCACTTACCTTACTCTCGTTATCCAATACCACCACTACCAGTTTCAAATGCCTTCTTCCCGAGTTGACATGCCACATGTGCTGATTGCGTATCTAATCAGCAGTTTGAATTTGGACGTGGCTCAACTGAATTCTACGAAGGGGTGTGAACTGAACAAGGGTGGCCAGTTAGCTGGCAACCGATTCCACGTAATTCACCATTCTCAGAGTTCATGCAGTTTTGAAATATTATTCATGCAATCGAGGAATAGATTTAGGCACTTACCAGCTCAGTCACTAGTGCTTTATGCATATTTCAGAGTTTGGCACTTAGTTTCCTTGTTGTTGTTGCTTCTTGTGCTCTACATGATCGGCCTTGGGTTTTTTTGATGATCTCCCATTCAAACATTTCTCTTCATACGTCCTGCTGCACTAACCCTGTCTCTAGAGTATGTTTTTCAAAGGGATTAGCTGCTACAGGAATCCTGTAGAATTTCCTGTAGCTTCTTCTCCTCTTGAAATTCAAGCTAATATGTGAGTAGGGCTAAAATTGTTGAAGAAGGTCTTGATTGGGAAGAAATCACAGCTGGAGGGTATCAGGCAGGGATGAGTAAAACTGTTGCTGCCTTTATTTGTCATTTTTCTTTTTGTCGTGTGTTTGCAGGATGATAGAAACAGAATATCTGTATGTGGCTGTGCAGGGACAAAAACGAGTAGAGATGTAGGTGTACAGGGATGGAATGGCGAAATGGGAAGATGGATGGTGGTAAAGAGGTTCACAGGGATGCTAGATGAATTTCCAACCCTCGAGTTCAGTTTTAAAATAGATTTTGGCCTTCCTATAATTTCTACAGGATCCTCCTGTAGAAAACACAAAATTTCCTCTAGGATGTTGAATTTAAGAACAAATGAGGACAAAAACGTGGGAAAGGATAGCAGTGATGGGGTGATGGATTGTGAAGGGTGCGTGCAGCCTATCATGCCTTTTCCTCTTGTGCAACCCTCTTGCAATGACCTTTCTGCAACCTGCAATTTATTCAAAAGAAGTTAGGTTTTTTCCTTTTTTTCTTTTTCTTTCTTTTTTATTTTTATTTTTTACTTTCTTAATGAGATAGTTGGGGTGCCTCCAGGAGGTTTTCACCCTTACTGCCTGCCCTAGGCACCTCCGAGAGGTTTTCACCCATGGATCTTTTATTCCATTTTTTTTTTTTTTTTTTTTTTTTTTTTTTTTTTTTTTTTTTTTTTTTTTCTGTATTTTTGTTTTTTTGTTCAGGGTGTGGGTGGAGTGGAGACAGGGACTTGCTCCACTACTAGCAGCGATTTACCCAGAGTTTCAATGAACTCCTACTTGGAAAGTGGCTTCCTGTAGATCTTCAATCGATACCCATTGACGAGCATTGAGATGGCTTCTTCATCAATGGTCTGGATAAGGACTGAACCATTTTCATTGCATTTTTCTAATGTATATGGTCCTAGCCATCTCATTCTCAACTTTCCCTTGAAATCTTTGTACCTTGAGTCATACAACAGCACCCAATCTCCCCGCTGAATTGTTTCTCTTTGAGGTGTCAGTCATGCCATATTTTTCTTTGAAGTTGGACTACCTCTGAGTGGAGAAGGGTCTACATTTTCTATTCATCTAATCCATTTAGCTGAACCAATATTTCTTTTTGTGCATGGTTAAGGTCTAGGTCCAATTAAGCTACGAGCCTTAATGTGTTATATTCAAATTCTATGGACAACAAAACCTTCTTCCAATAGACCAGCTCATAGGGTGTGAAACCACTGGTGGTTTTCCAAGTAGTGTTATAGGCCCAGGTGGCCTCAAGTAATCGGTCTACCCAATATTTTATGTTGCTGCTCACTACCTTAGTCAAAATCTCTTCCAAAGCTCTATTAGTGACTTCCACCTATCCATTTGCTTGTGGGTGATAAGGGGTGGAAGTTCTGTGCTTAATCTTGTGGTGTGTGAGAAGGTTTTCAACTAAATTGGAGGTAAAGTGGCTCCCTTGATCTGTAACTAACTCTCTTGGGTAGCCAAACTTGTAGAAGACATTTTCCTTAAGAACTCAGGTACTTTTTCTTCGGTTGCTGCTTTCATCTCCTTTGTTTCTGCCCACTTTGTCAGGTAGTCCATGCACACAATGATATAAGATTTCTATTTTGAAGGAGGGTTGATATGATCCAAAAATTCCATGCCCCACTTCTCAAATGGCTCGAAAATCACTTGAGGTTGCAAGGGAATCTCATCCGTTGGAGTCGGTTTCCCCATCCTTTGACATCAGTCACATTGGCCGATGTATCTCCTGACATCTTGATGAAGAGTGGGCCAATAGTAACCTACCTGCGAGATCTTGAAAGCAATCCTTTTTGCTGCAAAGTGGCCCCCAGAAGGTCCATCATGACAGGTTAGGAGGATGTCAAAAACTTCCTCTTCCCTAACACATCACCTCAAAATATGATCTGGGCCAACTTTGAATAGGTTTCCCCCAATCCAAGTGAATGGGGCACTTTTCCTCATGATCTTGCTCTTCTCTTTTGAGAACAGGTGTGGTGGAAACTGCGCTGAAACCAAGTAATTTTCTATATCAGCAAACCATGGAGAGAGTACTGAAATAGAAAATAGGTGTTCATCTGGCATTTGATCATCCACCATTCCTTCTTCACCTATAGGCAGATCTAGTCTAGACAGAAAATCAGCAACAACATTTTCATTACCTGGCTTGTTAACAATAGTCAAATCAAATTACTGCAACAAGAGTAACCATCAAATGATACAAGCGTTTACATCTAGTTTATTCATCAAATACCTAATTGCAGCATGATCAGTATGTATAAATGTTTGATAACCAGTGATGTAGTGTCTGAACCTGTTTAGGGAATGGACTACAACTAGGAGCTCTTTTTCGGTTACAGTGTAGTTTAATTCTGCCTTGGACAGGTTTTTACTGACAAAATATATGGCATATGGTAGCTTCTCTTCAACTTGTCCTAAGGCTGCTCCTATAGCTTTGTTCGAGGCATCTGTGTGAATGTGGAAAGGTAGGGCCCAGTTTGGAGCTCTCAAGGTTGGGGCAATTACCATCTTACCTTTCAAAGCATACAGAGCCTCTTGACAGTTGTTAGTCCATATGAACTCAGCATCTTTTCCCAAAAGACCAAACAACGGAGAGGCTAGCTTGCTAAAATCCTTAATGAATCTTCTATAATACCCTTCTAACCCTAAAAAACTCCGAACATATCTTACCTTTTGAGGAGGTGAGACCCTTTAAATGCTAGCAATCTTATTGGGGTCCACCTGTAATCCATGCTGAGAAATTGTATGACCTAGCACGGTCCCTTCAGTCATTAGGAATTCACATTTATTAGGATTGAGGGACAATTTCATTTCAATACACTTGGCTGAAACTTTCTTCACATTAGTCAATACTTTTTAGAAGTTAGAACCATAAGGGGTAAAGTCATCCATATAGATTTCCACTAAATCATGAACCAGCTCAGTAAATATGCTCAGTACTGCTCTTTGGAAAGTGGGAGTAGAATTGCACAACCTAAAGGGAAGGCCCTGGTAGGCAAAGGTACCCCAT
This sequence comes from Pinus taeda, assembly GCA_000404065.3. Classification (NCBI taxonomy): domain Eukaryota; kingdom Viridiplantae; phylum Streptophyta; class Pinopsida; order Pinales; family Pinaceae; genus Pinus; species Pinus taeda. The sequence goes on from APFE030954638.1 coordinate 54,729, forward strand.
GGACAAGCGAAAGTGGTCTTATCTTGGTCTTCTGCGCTGATTTGGATCTGGTTGTACCCGCTAAACCCATCTAGGAAGGAAAAGAACTTCTTCCCTGCCAGGCCATCTAACACTTGATATATGAAAGGAAAAGGGAAATGGTCCTTCTTGGTGCCCTCGTAAAGCTCTCGATAGTCCACTTCCCATTTTTGTTTGGCACTAGCACCAAAGGAGAAACCCATTCATAGTCGGAGATGGGATAGATAAATCTAGCATCTAGCAGCTTTTGCAGTTCTTCTTTGACAATGTTCTTAAGGGCTGGATTCATCCTCCTTTGAGGATGCCTGACTGGTTTACAATCCTCTTTAATGTAAATGTGATGAGTACAAACTGAAGGGTGGACTCCCTTCATCTCCTTGTAGTTCCAAGCAAAAGAATCCAAATGGCCGGTCAATAACCTACACAGCTCTTTCTCCTGAGAGGTGCATATGGCTGAGTTGATCCTCAAGGTTCTTTCTGGGCCAAATTCCACATTCTTAACTCAGAGAGAGGTTAAATCAGCCACATAGAGATCAACTGAAGCATTGGCTTGGGTTTCTTCCACCAACTCTTCTAATGGCAACTCACTGGGGGCAGATTTTGAATCAAATCCTCAATAAGATCATCCTCGGTTTGTGGACCCTCCATGGTAGTTTCTATTGTACACAATGGTGTGGAGTAGACTTCATCCTCATCTTCCTCCTCCAACCATATGGGTAAATCATGTTCCAGCAGAGGTTGGGCTAGAGGATAGAGGACTAACTGCTTGGACATATGCCCATTCTTGATGGTCATGCTCCCAGCTCGACAACTGATGTAAGCATCTGCAGTGGCTAACCAAGGCCTTCCCAGGATGAGAGGATACACAGTGAGCTTTGCCTTTGGCTGAAGAACCAAGAAGTTAGTAGGGTACTCCCAAGAATCAATGGAGACCATGAGATCTTCCACAATCCCCTCAGGGGTTACAATGGAGCAATCTGCCAACTGCAGTACTGTTGAGGTCTTTCTTAGGGAACCCTGAAGGTTGAGTTTGAGCATAGTGTCCCTGGTCATTACGTTAATGATGACCCCTACATCAATCAACGTGTGGGGGATTATGTTTCCATTGATATGGACATCGACTACAGGATTCCCTGGGACCAGATATTTTGGACAGATTACCTGTCCCAACATCAGGTCAGGCAGTTGTCCTATGACATTGATAGTTGGGGCATCTCTCTTGTGCCTACCTAGGTGCCTGAAAGACTTCTCTTTGATCAACTTGTTATAGATTGGGACATCTTTTATGGCCTCCAGAAGTGGTATTTTTACACATAATTGTTTTAGTTCTCCCAGAAGTTCAGTTTCTTTTGGGGTCGGTTGTGTGGTTCCAGTGAGTCTCTTAGGAAAGGGTGGAATGGCTTTTGGTTCACTTTCCTGTTTCTCTTCCTCATCCTCCTTAGGAGGAGGTTGGTTTTCTGGGAGGACCTTCCCATATCGTAGGTTGATCTCCTGAATCTCCACAACATAGGTAGGGCATGTTGTTTCTCTAGTATATACTTGCTGGGCCTGTCTGTTATTAGGGTTCAGGTTTAGTTGAGTAGTAATTTAGGGTTGTCTTGGAGGAGCAGGAGGTAATGGTTGTGGTTGAGCAGGTGGTGGAGGCAAAAGAGTAGGAGGAGAGTTGTATTGGGGCCTCCACCCGTGATGAGATGCATTCACTGAGGTTGTGGCTAAGCATGAGAATGAAATGAATGAGGAGCAGGTTGAGTATGGTATTGGGATGGATACGACCTAGGAGGGGGTGTGGACTAGGAAGGATGAGCAGGGGGACCCCAAGAAGGCATGGGAGTGGCCTGATTGGGGTTGTAATAAGTATGGAATTTCCTTTGCATTCCCTGCCGGTAAGGTCTGGGTCCATGTGGCCTCCTTTGGTTCACGAAGTAGAGTGGTTCAGTGGCTCCTTCAGCCCCTTGGTACATAGCTTTAAATTCGGGTAAGGATGGGCACTGATTTGTAGGATGGTCTTCTTCACAGACAAAACACACTTCTACGAAGTGCAATGGACACTCATTCCTAGGATGCTTTCTGGTGCATCTGGGACAAAAGATGGCCAAAGCCCTCTCCACTTCCTCTTGCTTCTTTTGGATTCGCAAGGTATCCATTTGAATGGAAATGGTCTGTCTCTTCTCACTTTTGAAATCTTCCATCTGATTTGAAAATTCATTTTTGGATAAGGGGGCACTGGCTAAAATTTGACTTCCCCTACCTCTTTTTCTGGCTGCCCTAGAATGGTTTCTAAACACAATCTTTATGTCATCATAAGGTAGCTGGTAGATGTCTCCCCCAACCAGCAAATAGAGGGTATCTAGAAGGTCTTCAGGGACTCCTCAGAGAAGAACCAACTTCAGAGATTCGGGGTCAAGTGTGCACCTGGCTTTGATCCGAATTTAAACAGGAACACAACAAATTACAGAGATAACCATAAACACAGATATGTAGTGGAAATAATACTTCATTTCATTAATGTAAAATACTGAAATATGCTTACAAATAGTAATGGAAATAAACCGGCTAGGGCGATAGTAGCTTATTTTTGAGAAGATATGTCCCGGCTACATGCATCTGAACTATCTTACAATGAGGCGCAAAGGCCTATTTATTGTTGAGAAACAATGGAAAACCCTTCACGTCCTGAAACCTAACCCTAGAAGATGAAACGCCAAATTGTGGGCCCTATTTGGGTAAATTGGTACATCAATTTCCCGGGGTCGTAACTTTGGCATATGATCTTCGTTTGACGCGTACAATATCTCATTAGAAGGATCTATCCGAGAACTACCACTTTGGGAAGGGCAACATCGGTCCATGGAACCATGTTTCCCCTAGATTTCCCAAAAAACGTCATTTAGGGCCTCAAAACGGCTCTAGAAGTTGAGGACCCGAAAATCTGCTAAAAATAGTAAACTGTGCTACAATCTAGGAGACTAAAAAACTGAAAGAGATAGTTGTGGTGGTCCAAATAGGATAGGTGGGTGGCCACCAGCATCCACCTGGATCATTCCTCCCCCCTTAGGAAGAAATGGTCCCCATTGTGTTGAGTTCCTCCCTGAGATGAGGAAGCTTTTGCTAAGCTAGGTCTCTGGTGAGCTGTTCTGCAATCTCTGATGTGTCCAAAAATGGCGGGAAGCATGGTCGATGACAGTCCACATTGGACACTCAGTGCAAGTGAAGGAATGGAGGAATGTTGTGCTTTAGAACATTGTTGCCTGTACTCTTGGTACTAGTGTAAGGACCATGTCAGAGTGGTCTGAGTTTCTGATGGGTTTTGGTAAGGCGTTCTCTCTGCAGATGTAACCAAACATTGTTGCCCACTCAAAACTTCTGTAGAACCTCTGTGGGTGAGGAGAAGTTGTTCTTGTGTTTTGTCATGACTGTATCCCTTTGTTGTTGTTGTTGTGTGGAGGAACGCTTTGCAGGGGTCATGGATGTAGCAACGATTTTCCCCTTACTGTGGGAGTGAACCAGACAGAAAATGAATTTCCTAGTCTAGTAGATGATCTTGCTGCCTTTATTGGCAGTGATCCAAGACGTGGCAGTAGGTGGGGCTACCTCCGGTATCCTGTATAATGTATCATCCAAAAAACTAATAATAACGCAAGGCCTTGACTCATACATAACATGTCACCTCCACAAGTATGGCTGGCCTAATAGTACATCACAAACATCGAGAGGTGTAACATCACACAATACCTCGTCTTTGAAGGGCTTGATGCTGTAGGGAAGGCGACACTGCTGGTGGAATTTGAGATCTCATCCTTCATGAAGCCATCTGATACTGTACGACTGTGAGTGTGGTGTAGTTTGTAGGTGAAACCGCTTCACAACCTCTGCTGAAACGAGGTTCTTTTGGCTACCACTGTCGACAATGAATTGCAGCGGTGAACCCTTCACCCACATCTGTGAGTGGAAAAGACGCTCCCCTTCCTCTGGATTTTTGAGCTCATTTTTTTGGATCTTGGCAGTGGCAATAGTGGCTCTGTGATCCACATCAATGATCTACTTCCATTTGCCATTCCCCTTGTCGGGTTCTAGCTCAGGGTCGGAGCATACATCTGATTCAAAAGCCTTCAACTCAGCCACGAGCGATTGCTTGGTTCGACACTCACTTGTGTTATAAGTGGGACCCTTGTGGAACTCACACCACTTTCCTGTGTCCTTCTTCAGCTTTGTGGTGTTTTTATTTTCTTGTGGCTTCGACGGGTTGTCTTGGGTCACCCCACCTTGGCTTTGTCCTTTGGGCTTCGGATTTGTAGATCCAAAGTCTCACTTATTCTATTTGAACTTTTGCCTAATTTTGATAGCATATTGGTATGCCGTTCCGAGCGAGGAGATGTTCAGGAACTCCATCTCTTCCTGGATGTATCTGTGTAGGCAGCCATGGTATTTAAGTACCAGATGCATATCGAAATCTTTGATACCCAACTGTGTGCGAAGGGTATGAAAAATGTTGGTGAACTTTGGCACATCTTGGTCCCTTCCCTGTCGTAGCGTGGTCCACTTTATGTATTTGTCCTCGTAGCTTTTGACAGGGTAGTACTGCTCCTTAACGGCATCTCAGAATGAACCACAAGTGGGTGCAGATGAAAATAGTGAGCCTGTACTTTCATCCCTCTGGTCGCAGTAGGTTTCCCACCAGTTCTTGACGTGGGGGCTGCTTTGAGAAGAGTGAATATAATCTTTTCTCGACTTGAAAATTGATGAACAAAAAAATACCCATCTAGCAGATTTAACCATTTATCTACGACATCTGCATTTATTTGACCCTCGAATATGGGGATTTCAAAATTAACTTGTACCTTAAATAGTGTGGCATTTCTAGAGTAGCTGTTGGGAGCCGATGCGTCGCCCCTGGGTAGCCACTGAAGGATCTACATAAAGCTATCTGTCATCGCATTCTTTTGTTGCTCAAGGGCTTCCTCGAGCAAGATTTCGATAGAATCTCCTACCCCCTCGTCTTTCTTTTCATCCGCCATGGGAGGTTGTCGGGATTTGTAAGGCTGGTCTTGCAAAGGTTCGACCAGTTGAAGCCGTAACTCCTTATATCCCGACCTTGTTGGGGACATGCAAAGAAAAACAGAGAAAAAGCATTCTGCTCTGATACCACTGGTCCAGATTTAAATAGGAACGCAACAAATTACAAAGATAACCATAGACACAGATATGTAGTGGAAATAATACTTCATTTCATTAATGTAAAATACTAAAATATGCTTACAAATAGTAACGGAAATAAACCAGCTAAGGCGATGGTAGCTTATCTCTCAGAAGAGATGTGTTGGCTACATGCCTCTGAACTATCTTAAAATGAGGCTCGAAGGCCTATTTATTGTTGAGAAATAATGGAAAACCCTTCACGTCCCGAAACCTAACCCTGGAAGATGAAACGCCAAATTGTGGGCCCCGTTTGGGTAAATTGGTACATCAATTTCCCGAGGTCGTAACTTTGCCATATGATCTCCGTTTGACACGTACAATAGCTCGTTAGAAAGATCTATCCAAGAACTACCACTTTTTGAAGGGCAAGATCAGTCCACAGACCCATGTTGCCCCCATATTTCCCAAAAAATGTCATTTAGGGCCTCGAAACGTCTCTGGAAGTTCAGGACCTGAAAAACTGCTAAAAATAGTAAACTTTGCTACAATTTAGGAAACTAAAAAAACTAAAAGAGACAGTTGTGGGAGTCCAAATGGGATAGGTGGGTGGCCACCAACATCCACCTAGGTCAGGCCATCTTATAACTGAGTTGAAAAATCTCTTGATAGTCTTCTAAAGATTCATCACTTCCCATGGTCATCCGAAAGATTGTTTCCTTTGTTTCCTTTGACCTACAGTAATCCTAGTATTGTTGTTAAAGGCTTGTTGCATCTAAGCCCAAGTTCTGATACTATTTCTAGGTAACCACATGAACTAGTGTAGTGTTGCATCCTTGAGGGTAGAGGGAAAGAGTATCGACTTTTGCTCGTCTTCTGCATAGTCATAGGCTTGACAAAGGACAACAAACTCAAACAAGAAGGTATCAGGGTCTTTAGTAGTCAATCCATGGAAGTGAGGTAAGGCTGAGGGACTTATGTTTTTCATCTTTGTGTCCCCATTGGTCTCTCGAATGGGAAACATGCCTTCTATTCTCTCCCCATTTCCTCTACCATTTTTGTTTTCAGCCATGGTCTCAGGAGGAATTTTTTCTTGCTCTTCTTCTGTTATTGGATCTTCGTATATCTCTGGAGGTTCACCTATAGGTTCTTCTGGATCACTGCCACCAAAGAAGAGAGAAGGGTGACTTAGCGATGTGGTGGTGGTGTTGGGTAGGAATTTTCCTGAATTGTCTCTATTCCTACGAGGCATGAAAGGAAATCTCTCTTTTTTTGGGTAGAATTTTTTGTTTATTTTTCTGCTTGTTCCTGTAAAACTAGAATGGATTAAACAACAAATTGCGACTAACTAAAGTTTATCTTGCTGGAATGAAAATGCGAAATTGAAATGAAAGAAGGAAATGACTAATCTATTTTTCTTAAACGAAATTGCAGAATTGAAATGAAAGAAGAAAAGGACTAATCTATTTTGCTGAAATGAAATTGCAAAATTGAAATGAAAAAAAGAAATGGCTAATCTATTTTACTGAAATGAAATTGCAGAATTGAAATGAAAGCAAGAAACGACTAATCTATTTTGCTGAAATGAAATTGCAGAATTGAAAGTGCAGAATTGAAAAACAACTACTCCACTTTTGCTGAAATAAACTACTTAGCATAATGTTGCAACAGAAAATAGAAGAAAAGCAGTAATCACAAATACTCTGATGCTTCCCCGAAAACGATGCCAAAAAGAATGGTGAGCTCCAGTATTGTAGCAATAATGTTGCAACTCCTAGGGCTCCCTTCTTTACTTTTATCAACCCGGTAGTTCATAACAAACTTGGAAGCGACGATGTTGTATGCACAAGTACTAGCTCTTACAGCAGGCTGTCACTTGATCAGCTGGCACAAGTTCGCTAGGAGCTTAAGCCAACTTCGATGAATTCTCAAAAGAATCTTTTAGTTGTGATGGAAGAAAGCTAACTCAAAGAAGGCTATTCTACTTGCAGAACGAATATTAAAACTAAAAGAAAATGCAAACCCTAGCAAACCCTAGTTTTTACCCACTAACCCTACTTTTGCAGGAAAAGGAGATGAAACTACTGAAATGGATGCCTTTGACTACTGAAACGGTAAAATGCATGTACTTAAGCTACTTCTGAAGGAAAATGTGGAAAAATCATCTTTTTCACTAGACCTGCTCGGCTGCCTTTGAACTCTAAGCTATAAATGGAGAACTCGAGGAAGGGGTCATCAATGAAGGAGGCACCTTTCCTATAAGTCCTCAGCTTGGTTCCTTCAAGTTTTGGCTGTCAATCTGCTCATAAATGCCTGGTCTTGGTCCAAAAATGTCCAAAAATATGAAATAAACACTCATTAGACTTTGTGGTAAAGTGACTATCCCCATTCACTCAATTAACATAAATACATTCAAAAACATGCACAAAACTATGGAGAATGGTGGATTAAATGGAAACAATAGGCAAAATGAGCCCATATAGTTACCCATTTCCGGCGCTCATCACTTAGCTTGAATATTTGTACAAGAGGAGTATTGGGTGGCTCAAAACCTATCCTCAAATCTCATAATTTTATAACTATGAGATAGATACAAATTAGAAAAATGGATCATCCAAGGTAATATTGGGTGATTTTAATCCCCAAAATACAAATAAGATACAAAAATATGATTCACATGCCTTCAAAATAGTTTGCATTTGTTCCCCATGCTGTTTGGATGACTAGTTTTGCATTTTCCTCAAATTTGGGCATGATTTGGAAATCTAGGAAAACTATGCATTTTAGGCAGCTTGATGTTGAATATATGACTATAAATATCATTTTTTTAGAAACTACATACATTTTACTCATTTTTCAATATCAGGAAAAAAACCCATGTCCCATATTTTCAATATTTCCCCCCATCTATAAGGAAATCAAGGCAGAAGTTGGTAGTCAAGAAATTATGACCTGTAATGTTCCTTTTGAGCTTAAGCTTCGCACATGTGACATGGGTGAAATATGAATATTATAACATTATTTTAATAATTTTAACTTCAGAACCGATGTGGAAAAATTTCTTCTGGAATGGCACAAATATGGCAACAAGGATCAGGTACTGAAATTGCATTACTAGTACCAAAATAGAGCTAAAAAAATCATTATTAATAAAAATTACTTAAATCTCAATTAATTCACTATAAACTCAGTGACTAATGCAAATAATCAACTTTAACCTCATTATGCATGTCAAAATTGTTTTGGGTTCAAAGGGTTGAAAATGCATAATAAAAGTGGAATACGTGGTTACGTAGAGGGTTGGAATGTAAAAAGGTCAAATGAATGGTTGAAAAAGATGACCCAACCAAGAGCCCAATAGTGAGTCAGACATCATCATAGTTACAAAGAAGGATGAGACATGGTGGATGTGTATTGATTACATGATGCTAAATTTGGCTTAAGAATAGGTACCACTTTCCTAAGATAAACAATCTACTTAAAGCAAGCCATATACTTCACCAAGTTGGACTTAAATTTAGGTTATCACCAGTTTCAAGTTAGAGAAGAGGATGCCTAGAGACGACATTCAAAACTATACAAAGTTTGTATGAGTGGTTAGTTATTTAATTTGGCCTATGCAATGCACCAACTATGCTTACGAGGATAATGAATAATATATTGTTCCCTTTTATAGATTAATTTTTTATTGTCTATTTGGATGATATCCTGGTATGTAGTGATACATGGGAAGAGCACCTCAAATTTGATGCAAGTGTTAGAGACATTGAATAAGCATCAACTACTGGCAAAGATCAAGATTGTGCGTTTTCACAATAATAATTGGTGTATCTGAGATATGTGATAGCTGAAGGAGAGTTGAAGATATATCCTACCAAGATGGTGGCCATCATGAAGTGTTCACTACCGATTAATTCTTATAAAGCCAATAGTTTCAATGGGGAAGCACAATATCTGAGGAAATTCATCACCACATTTTCAGTATTAGAAACACCACTTCATGCCATAACAAGAAATGGAAATAGTTTTTACTGGGGAAAGGGTTCGTAGAGGGCCTTTTAAGAGTTAAAGAAGAATATAAGTCAAGCATCGATTCTAGAATTACTAAACTTGTAGTAACCCTTTGAAGTGGAGGCAAATGAAAGTGGGTATGTTATGGGAGTGGTCCGAATGTAGGGAGGAAGGAATGTACACTGCTATTCTAAAGTATATCATGCGATGGTTTTTAACTACCTTATCTATGCAAAGGAACTGTATGGCCTAGTACAAGCTATTAAGAATTGGAACAGTATATGATGGGGAAGCAGACAATAATCCACAATTATCATCAACCACTACAATACATGAATACCAAATTAAACTATAATAGACTAGGAACTATAAGTGGATGAGATTTATATAACACTTTTATTCAGTCATCAAGTATAAGAAGGGAAACACAGATAAGTTGGTGAACATGCTTTCAAGGCCACCCACGTAAACTATCATAGCTTTGGGAACTCCTATGCACGCAGATCCTTTCATCCATGATGTATATAGAGAGGCATATAAAGATGATTAAGAATTAGAGGAGGTCATTTAGCAATCATAAAGGTAGAGTCATATGCATGATCATGGCAACACAATTTACTATCATATCCAGAATGGGTACTCTATAGGTTAGATAAGTTATGTAATCCTAAGGGTGAATGACTACAACTTATCATAGAGGATCGCATTTCTAAGGTTCCACGAAATTTTGGTGTAGGGAAGATAGCGGCAAGGTTGTAGAGGTATGTGTATTGGTCTTGGATGTAAGAAGAAGTAGATACGTGCATAAGAGGATGCATGGTTTATTGTATCAACAAACATAGTAACAAGAATCATGGTCTATATCATCCCTGACCTATACCCACTTGTCCTTAGTAGATAAATTCCATGGACTTTGTGGGATGTTTACCGAAACCAGTAAGGGACATGAGTACCTATTCATGGTATATGACAAGTTAAAAAAGATGTGTGTTCTAATGCCCTGTAAAATTTTCATGGGTAGGAAAGGAGTAAACTTATTTTTTGAACATGTTTGATTGCACTTTGGCATACCAAGGATCATCATATTAGATATGGACACAATATTTCTCATTGCATCTTGCACTAAATTATTGGAGAATATGGACACAAAGTTGAACGCCTACAACATTCTATCTACAAACATATGGAAAAATAGAAGTAGTCAACAATAATTTGGTGTAGCTTTTGAGGGGTTACAATAAAAGAATATAAAGGTTTGGGATTAAAATATAGTTTTTATACAACACTCTCATAACAAAGCAATCTAAACTTGTACTGGTAACTCCCAATTTGAATCGTGTTTTCCACATTCACCTTTGGATATTGCATAAGGGAAATAAGGATGAGTGGGGGAGGATATTATAGGGTATTCCTTGAGGGAAATAAAATCATTGAGAATCTTAGGAAAATCCATCTAAAGGTATGATAGACATTATAGAGGTCACAATAAAAATACAAGGCTATGTATGATCAACATAGAACATAAAGTTAATTCAAGGCGAGAGATAGATTTGTGTTATAATAGAATAGGGATAGGCTAGAAGGTCGTGGTAAGAAAATCGAGGCTATGAAATATGTTCCCTTTGAGACACTAAATAATATGTTATATTACTTCTATAGACTTAGTCTACTTCCATACATGTGCATTTACTTAGTGGAGGATGTAGAAAATTTGAAATTGTATGAGACTTCCATGTTGGGTAAGGAAGAGGAATAAGTCCAAGCTTCTGTGGAGTTTTTTGGACCAAAATCTCATTCATAGTTGACAGATGATATATTTTTGTAGAAGAGGTATAGAACTATAATATAGGGGCAACATGACCTTTGGAAAATTGGGCTGAAAGGACAGATTTAAAAGAAGGCTAAATGCACACCCAAGAGAAGGTGGATGAAAATTTTTATTTCTTCATTTAGTAAATTAATTTTTGGACCAAAATCCTACCAAAATGGTAAGGTATGGTCTATATTGGATCATTATATTTTTTTCATCCATATTTATTCTTTCATAGTGGAAAAACTGGCAGAATAAACTCACTGGGACAATTTATTGGGAGGTCCTAGTTTGGAAAATTAAGGTTTGAAACCTTCCAAAAGAGGTTAGAGGAATTAAATGATATTTTTGGGTAAAGAATTTATGGTTAAACACAACATCCCTTGACATTATCCTACACATGGACATCTTTCCAACAGTGCACGACTTTACTCAATTGGATTTTGTATGAAAACATTCTAACACACTAAATTTGACCATATTGTTCTAAGCACCATGATTCAATAGGATTCCATGTATGCCCCCCTTATGTTGTAGCTACTACAACACCCTCCAAATGTTTTCCTTCATTCAAATTCTTTCATGTCATGTTTCATTTTAACTTATTCAAGTCATGCTTGTCCATGTTTTCTATAGTGTTCATGTCTTCTCCTAGAATATATAAGTGTCAAAGCACCTTGCTTTCACACACTTAAGTAATTTTCCTTCACAGTGCCCTCCTCTTACTTATCACTATCAAATGTTTCTGAAAGTTCATAGCACACTTCTTAGAGATAATTCTAGCACACTTTCTCGAGACATGTTGAGCACACTTCTTGTTGACAGGGAAAGAACACGTTATTAAGGTAGCGCTATAACACTCTCTAGTGGTACTTATCACATTCTTGTCTCTTGATTTTTCAACATGTAATAGGTGGACTTCCAAACCCTCACCTGACCATGCATGTAATCTTGTTATATAAAGATCTCACCCAAAAAGTTCATTTCACACTCTTATCTTTCACTTTTTGGATTTACACATTTTTGGAGCATAAGTTTCATCCTTCACTCTTTTTCACAAGTGCACCCTCCTTCGAGGTAAGTTTCTCAACTATCCCACTTTTAAATTTCTGTCTTACATGTATCACTTTAGTTTTTCCATGATGTTTTTGGTGTCTCAAGACAATCATGTTCATTTCCAAAGGGTCTTTAAGTGATGGTGAACTTATCCTTGTAGACCAAGTGCTATTCTCTTCATGTGTACCTTTCTTCGATAGTCCTAATGTGCTTTCTAGTTACAATAGACACTTTTCTCACAAATATTTTTCCCCTATTTTTTGCACTTGGAGATTAGTGTCGTTTTGTTGTAATTTTAGTGTATACATGTTGGTTTTGGGAACTGTGCATATTATCATCATGCATTTGAGTATATTTATTTGTGTGATCATGTTATGCATTTTCTTGCTCTCTTCTTCACTCAACTCATCTCACACTAAGTCAATTTAGGGGTTTTCCCTTGTCCTCACATCTTGTGAAAGCTATGAAAATATTAAAATTACAGCTAAGGAATGACTGCATAACGCATGTCTAATTTCAATTTTGAGACTCTAATTTCCTAAACTTGCGAACTACACCCATCCTAAGGTTAGCTCCCTTCATGAGCACATAACACATCTCTGGAGCATAATAACCTAGCCTCTTTCTCCTCACACATGCGCTCTATGCTAATCCTTGATAACCTTGTATTGTGGAGTGCATAGTAGACTTCTAGTGTATAGTAAGATCAACCTGATCCCCTTGCAGTTATGACCTACAATCAACCAAGAGAATCCTACTTTGAGTCATAGTCCATTGTGCATATTTAGTGCTCAAACCTCTAGCCACTATCTCTAATAGTTGTGTTTTGTACTCAAGTTTGTCCCTCTCATGACCTAGTACACTGCACACTTCTAGTGCCTAGACTCCCAACCTTTGCCTCCTGAACCTGTGCCCTACACGAAGAAAACTCCTCTCCCAGTACTAATACATTTTCCCATCACAGTTGGAACCATACATGAGGAAACAAGATAGAATAGGTGAGTTTGGGACTGAAATTTTATTGCCATGATTAAGATTGATTTTCAAGTACTATTGAGCCAGTCCTGATTAATCCATCATCTTAATATGGAAAATGATATTCAAGCAGTTCACTAAGAAGAGGCTTCAAGAAGGCACTTGTGATAATGAGACATAAGGTTACTATCATGCACAAGTTAAAGGAATTTTGGACTACAACAAATAGATGGCAACCCAAGAGGAGTTAGAAGGCCCCAATACTATATCTATACCCTTTGGTGGGTGAACATGAAATACATTCCAGACCTATCATAAAAAGTTGAATACATAGTAGTAGAGAATAGAACCTAGTATTAGAAAATTACAATGAAGCTTCATCTCACTGTCACCAAATTATAGCTTCTCAAAATGTGAACACAAGAGTGTTATTTTGTTCCATGTATTTTTGGCACAATTTTGGTGGAATGTAATTTTGAAATTTTGAAATTAGAAAATGCAGAATGTGTGGAAGCCCAAGGGTCACACATGGAATTTTAAAAGTCACTAGGAAGTCCAAAAGTCATATAGGAGCTCAAGAGTCACGAGGGAAGTCAAAAGTCACGTGGGAGGAGAAAGGTCACCTCATTTGTTATAAACAAGCTCTCATAGCTCAAGTAATGGACATTTAGCCTTGGATTCTCAATCTTAGAATAGGAGAGAGAGATCATTCTTTTGAGGAGAAAATGGCGACTTCATGTCCCACTATTAGGGCAAGTGATGTGTCTTTGTAATTGTGTATCTTGTCACTTTCACTTAATATTTCAAAGCTATCAAAGCCAAGCGTACTTCCATGCATGTATCGTGAATGTTGTAAGACTATTCTTTCATGTTTGTAATGTATGTTTTTTATTCATATATACTAAAGAAAATGAACTATTTCATTGGATTTGGTATACATCTTAATTAAATTATGCATCCTTACTTTCTTTCATGATCGTCATTACTTAGCGAACTATTTTTTAGATTAATTAATAATTCTTTCAATGCATGTGTGTGTATTTATTAGGATAGCACCATCACTTTTCTTCTAAAGGCTCACTTTATGTTTTCACTTCCATGAAATTAATATATACACATTGTAGTTGTGTTTCACAAGGCTAATTTACTTACTTATCTCAAAAGTATATGCATGATCTCCTTTGTTTTTAATTGTAGCCAAGGAAAATCTTTAACATCATTATAATGGCAGTCATACTAATTTCCTAGATGGGGCTTCTATCCCAAATGGTGTGAGGTCTAGTTGGGACATCATACTGGGGATACCCCCTTGTGTTGACAAACTGACTTCATGTTCCACTATTAGGGTAAGTGATGCATCTTTGTAATTGTGTATCTTGGCACTTTCACTTGATATTTCAAAGCTATCAAAGTCAGTAGTACTTCCATGCATGTGTTGTGAATGTTGTAATACTATACTTTCATGTTTGTAATGTATGTTTTTGTTCATATGTACTAGAGAAAATGAACTATTATATTGGATTTGGTATACATCTTAATTAAATTATGCATCCTTACTTTCTTTCATGATATTTGTTACTTTGCGAACTATTTTTCAAATTAATTAACAATTCTTTCAATGCATGTGTGTGTATTTATTAAGATAGTACTATCACTTTTCTTCTAAAGGTTCATTTTATGTTTTCACTTCCATGAAAGTACTTTATACACATTGTAGTTGTGTTTCACAAGGCTAACTTACTTTCTGATCTCAAAATCATATGCATGATCTCTTATGTTTTTAATTGTAGCCAAGGAAAATCTTTAACATCATTATAATGGCAGTCATGTTGATTTCCCAGATGGGGCTCCCATCCTAAATGGTCTAAGGTCTAGTTGGGAATTCATACTGGGGATACCCCCTTGTGTTGGCGTACTTCCAGCATTGTCAAAACATTATTAATGTAAAAATGGGATAACCACATGATCATTATGAAGAATACTTTAGAATATTTAATATTATAACTCTATTTAAAAGTTGGAGTCAAAATTTACCACTAGTAAGCTATTGGGTTGTCTTATAACTAGGCCACTAAGAGGAAAATGGGATCCATTCTATTTGAGTGAATTTTTCTCCATATTGTAGGAGATTAGATAAGATTAGATAAATAGGGAGAGCACAAAGAGATGGTCTTTGTTCTATTGAAGCCCATGAGCAATAGGTATCAGTCCTTTGTACTTGCAGCCATTTCCTTTTAGAGAAAGAGAAAGCAATGCAACATCTCCTTCAGCTTGGATTTTTTTTGAAAAGGTTTCCCAAGTCATATCTCATGTTATTGTGGTTTTGTGAATGATTTTTCTATTAATTCTCTATTAATTCTCTACTTTTTTATTTTACATGCATAAAAATAGTAACTTAATAAATCCAAGAGTTTAAGGAAAACAAATCTCATAGTTTTGATTTTGAATTTTATTATAAATTTATAATATTTTTTTGAGAAATAGTTAAGTGGAATACATACAACATTTTATAGATCAACAAGTATAATGGTAATCCTTATAATTTCATATTTACATTTGTTTTATCTATTAACACTAATCAAACTAGAACTATGAAAGAGGTGATGGAGATGGAAGATGAATTCTAGAGATAACCCATGGATTAGTAGATGGTTGCACTTAGAAATAATTATACATGAGGTCAAGTCCCATTTCCTAATGGATGAAAAAATATTGGATGTAAATGGGCACTTAGTTAGCATATTAGCTTATTTAGAAGTTTTGAAAAGCATAAATCAAGGTTGGTTGGAAATGCAAAATTCCCAAGTTCAGGGAATGGCTTTTGGTGATATCATCTCCATTGTTTATAAACTAACATTTGTTATGTTTCTATTATTTTTCACAATAACCTTTGATTTAGAGATAGAATAGATCAAGGAATTTTCTACGAGTGAAATTTCATCAATTAGCTATGTTTTGGATATTTCTAAAAAAAAGTCCCCATTTGGTTAAAATGCACATTTTTAATATAGATGTAATTAAATTTATAATATTCACCAAAAAAATCTCGTTTAATAGTAAACGATAATTTTTTTATCAAATATTTACCTACATCCTATATGTATTATTTTTCAAATGAGAATAATCCTCTAGATTACTATACATAGATATTATATTTGAATCCTTAAAAAATACCTTAAAATAGATGGATGTGAAAACTGCATTCTTCATACTTACTTGGAGGATATATATATGACATATCTAGAGAACTATGTTGAATGAGGCAAAAGCCATTGGTTTTCAATTTTACAAGGTATTTATATGTTCTCCAATTGTTTCCTGGAAAGTGGTTTTAACATCCCTGGTCAAAAATCCATGTAATAAAGTGAATAAAGGAAAAATAATAACCAAGGTCATGGGACACATATTCCAAGATGAATGTTGGGAAAAAAAACATAGTCATGGGTGTTATATACATTTTTGGGCACTTCAACACCAATCACAAATGTCCATAAACTGAGGGCTCCTAAGTCCCTAAAAGTGTTGCTTCACTGCCTAAAGGAACAAGCTCAACTAATTACATCATCTCTCAGAAGTTCTCCACTGAAAACTGCTCATAAATGGTCAAAACTAGACCATACTGAAAGCTCAATGCAAGGTGCGATGCATATCACCTTCCCAATGTACAGGGTGTGATGCATACTGATTTTCTCCTTTGTAGGGTGCAATGGTCAGGAATGGACAAATGGCAGGGACAAAAATGCGAGGTTGAAGGTCATGGAATCTTCCAGAAGCTTCCCCTCTGACGCTTGCCACTCCATTTTTGACCAGGGATGAGTAAGAGATCATCATTCTCCAAGTGGAAGCAGGAACTATCAGAGAGGGGACACTAATCAAGATCCCAAAAGATGACTCACCTCTCTGTAATCATCTATATATGGATCCCTCATCACAATGATCGAGAGGCTGGAATTTTGTATCTTATAGAAGCGTTGTTGGTATTCTAGTGTACATTCACAGTGTTGGGTGATCTAGCTTTGCTTGAGGTGAATAAGGGCTTCTTAGTTGGACGATGATGCTGGGTCAGAGCACATGGTTGTAATCTTCTTGCTACTTTTCATCTGAATAAAGCTATTCTGGTTTCCTTCCATATTCTTGTGTACTTGTTTATATATGCTTGTATATGGTTAATGCACATCTGATCCTACATTATTTATGAATTTTGATTCTTGTTTCTTGCATAGTAGTATGTTTCTGTGATTCCACAGGTCTTTTTGAAGTTGAGCAGACAAAGAACAAGCAGCAAAACTATATCAAGAAGGAGAGGAAATCGAGTGCAAGAGTTAGGTTGGCCCTTTTGGTTCTCCTCTCATCTATTTTCATAAAAGGAATCAATAGTAGACTTTGATTGTTTGTTTCTAAGATAGCCACCCATCTTAGTGGGAATAGCAGCATCCGTGTGGACACTATTCCCGTATAACAAAATGGTGATTCTGTTGGGGATCGACTAGATTACTTGTTAGCCTATCTATCCTTGTTTCTTTTATAAACATACAGACAGAGCTCGAAGTCAATCCAGCTAGCCTACGAACTGCATTTGTCATACAAATTCAAAGTAGATCAATGCTACTTCAGTCAATCTCCATGTTTTTTTTATGAATTAAACAATAGATCTGCAAGAAATCTAATTTCCCTAAGTGGTGGCTCTAGTAACCTCTTAGATCACCCCTATGTTTTACATACATTGATCCTTACTTATTTAGCCTAAACACCTGAACTAGATTGCAAACTGTGAGTGAAATCTCGTTCAACGTCTCGCACTATAACCATCGCACCCTGCCTTCAAGGCAGCCTGTATGCATCGAAATGCCCGAATGGAGTAGGTGCGCTGCATACTGAGTTCACTGTGTAATAGGTGTGATGGTCAGGGAGGATTGAATTTAGCCTCCGACTGTGGATTTTTCTCACTTTTTTCAGTCTTATTCAAGAGTTTTTGCTGTCTCTAGTCAGTGTACTTCTGTGAATACCCCCTTCTCTTGCATTATTTTGCCTCCTTAGTGCAAAGAACTATAAACATTTTTTATGTATTGTGTGTCGTTTTAGTTCTCTTTTGCAAAAAGTAGCATAGTCAAACTTTCGCCTCTAGATATGAAAGTGTCGTAGCTGTTGTTTTCAGTTTTAGAAAGCAATTCCATTGTTTTAGATAGTTGATTATACAGTTACTATTGCATAGGATTTGAATTACTAGTTTTAAAGTGTCGAAAAACAATTTCCATTTCAAAATCGCAAAGTGTCTCTCTTGCTTTCACTTCATTTTGAAAAAGAATTTTGTTTAGTACAGTCACTTTAAAAGTAATTCAGTTTTGCACATAGCTTTCTTAACGTCATTCACACATTAAGAGAGCTGAAAAACAAATACATGCATGTGCATTTGCATTTTGAATGCTTGGCTTGATTCAGGAATGTGCATATCAGCGTGTGCTCTGTGCTCTGTGAAGTAAAGATGCTTGACTTTCTTCCCTTTAGTAGCTAGGATTTTCATTGCTGAAAGAAGATAAAACATTTGTTTATCATCTTAGATTGCATTTAGGGATTATACATACATCACATGGTGAACCTGAAAGGCAAACTGCTAAGCAAGATCAACTTAAAATAAACTCAATGAATCTAACAATGCTTTTGAACTTAACGCACAACATCTAGAGGTCTAGGCTAGAGACGTATTCTGGCGTCGTAAAGCCTAGTAACTGTTGCTTTCAGTGTTGGTTGGGTGATTCCTCCACTCTGAGATGGCAAGTGCCAACACGGACTTCTTCTCCCATGTACCATCACGTATATATTGGGAGACCACAATAGGCTGCATCCTTTATCCTTAGGAAGCCGTGTCTACCGCCCTATCGATCGTAATGCACCGAACACAACATTTGGAAATATTGACTATCGTACCGTAAAAAGTATTCTACAGTTTTACGATTGGTTTGGTAATCCTCTCTGCTTAGATCTCCAGAGAAGTCCATTTTTCTCCTTTTCAGACTCCTTAAAGGAAAAGGTCCTCTGAGCGCTTGTCACTTCAAGCTCAATAAAAATCAAAGGCGACTAGAGTCATCTTTTGTTTTTTATCAACTCTTTAAATTTGAAAAAACAAGTTGTGTCCAAGTGTCTAAAAATTTAATTTAATAGGAATAATGTCACAAATTCCCCTGTTGATCTTCAAGTTGAGAAAATGGAGTCTACCAACCAAGGATTTCCCTGTGAAGGAAATCCTAGTCCCTTCCTATCTTGGAGAGATGTTGGTCCACCCCATATGGCCAATTTGTCACTTCTAGGCTTAACAATTGGTTTGCCGGTCTGGCTCTTCTCTACCTATGTCGTTCAAAATCCCATAATTTCTGAACAGTCTAATCAGCAACTAGACGACACTAGAGTTGTCTCCCAACCTTCTACTTCATCTAATTCTCCCTCTCCTCCTTCCTCTTCGCTTGATAAGGCCGATAAAGCTAAAATTCAAGTAACTGAGAAGAAGAAGAAGCAGAAAGAGAAAAAGGAAAAGAAGAAAAAGAAACCAAAATCGAAAGGGCGCAACCAAGTATCATCTAGCAAAAATCCACACACTGCACAGTCAAAACCTAAATCTCCTTGTGTCATTTGGAATGGAGACCACTATCACCGAGCTTGTCCCTGCATCCCTCAGATCTTAAGGGACTGGTCTCCTCGTTTGCACAATCTGGTAGCATCAACCTCTGGCAATCACGTTGAATGCTCACCATCAACCAGTGAAAGTGAAGCACATGGACAAAGAAGGAATCCTAAACTTCCTTGTAAGTTGTGTGAAGGCGATCACGCCATCCACCATTG
>APFE030954644.1:0-38056 GCA_000404065.3 Pinus taeda
ATCTTCATCACTGTTTGACAGTCCATCACTATCTTCATGAGTGTAGTAGCTTTTCTTACTTTGTTTCTTGTTCAATCTAGCAGGTTCCTTTCCTTTATCCTTATAAGGACATTTTGCAGCATAATGACCTACTCTTCCACAAGCAAAGCATTTAAAAGGTAACTTACTTCTGAACCTTCCAGAACCCCTTTGAAGATTTCTGACAAAATTTGATTCTTCTTCTTCTTCTTCTGGTACGTGACTTGCTTCATAATAATCTCCTTTGCCTGACGCCTTGAAAGCAGTTTCTCTTCTATCTGATGGAACTCCCTTCTCATTTCATAAGCAGTTAGAATTCCATGTAGCTGAGACATAGTAAGAATTCGTAGATTTTCCTTTTCTTCAATTGCAGATACTTTAGATTCAAACTTGGGGGACAATGACCTTAGAACCTTTTTAACCACAATAGCCTCTTTTATTTCTTCACCCAAATTTTTCATGCAATTAACAATCTCATCTACCCGAAGAAAGTAGTTAGCCACACTTTCATCATTATACATCCTGATATTCTCATACTGAATCCTGAGAGTTTGAAGTTTAGCACGCTTTACGTGTTCATCTCCTTCGTAGCTCAAGACAATCTTGTCCCATATTTCTTTTGCTGATTTATATTGCATAACCTTCACAAACTCTGTTTAAGATAAGCATCCCAGCAAATTATTGACTGCTTTAGCATTTGTTTCATATTTCTTCTTTTCGGCCGCATCTGTAGGAGTAGCTGAAGGAAAAGTGTAGCCTGTCTCTATGATATCCAAAACTTATGTACCAAGAGATTGAAGATATGCAGTAACTCTTACCTTCCAATAATTGAAGTTTTTCCCATAAAAAATCGGTGGCCTGATAGATGCTTCTCTCTCGTAGTTGCTCATGATGAAAGATCTTCCTTCAAGCGATCAAGCTTCGTCAGAAGGACCTGCTCTGATACCAATTGTTGAAAATAATACTGAGAGGGGGGGGGGTGAATCAGTAATATCAAATTCTTTTCTGTATGCCTTTCTTAATTCAAACTTCAGATATGTATTATCAACTTGTATGTTAGTACCATATAATAATGAGCATGAAACAAGGAAAATAGATAGTCACACCAAGGAACACCAGATATAAGGTGGAAACCCAATGTGGGTGAAAACCGCCTGTTGCAATCTGTCTCTATCTTCTTAGAAACTTCTTTTACAATGATTTTGTACTGGTGCAGTCCTTTACCAGTACGTAGGCTACAACCTGCAGAGAGCTACAACTCTCTCTCGTTTTCCAGTCTCTCCTGGAAGGGAGCTACAACCCCCTACTTATTTTCTTACAAGGACCACTTTTCATAAACATCAAATGATCATCAAGTACATGTAGATTTCACCGTCAACTGTAGTAACCAGATCAACAAAACATAACTAAACCCAGAACACCTTATCAACAGAAAAATTCAGTCAATAGAAAGTCATGAGACAGATACGCAAATTTCCTTTCTCTGGCCTGCGTCGCCACATACTTCATCTTCTGCTTCCCTGCGTATACTCGCAGAGTTTCTTCTGCTGTGCCGCGTGCCCACGCACTGCTTCTTCTACCGTGCTGCGTACAGTACGCACCCAGATACACTATCGTGCCACGTACTGCCACTGTAGTCACGCACTCAAAAAAACTATCGCGCTGCGTACTTTTACTGTGCGTACGCACCTGAACCACTGTTGCGCTGCGCACCCATGCAGCCCTTCTTCTTCTGCTTCGGCGTACCCACGCAGTCACCCTTCTTTTGCTCTGCGTACCTACGCAGTTACCCTTCTTATGATCTACGTACCCACGCAGTTACCCTTCTTCTGATCTGCGTACCCATGCAGTTCGCCTGTTTCTGCTCTGCGTACCCACGCAGAGCCACCGTTAAACACCTGCGTACTTCTGATTAGGGCCGAATTTGCAGATCACCAGTGTGCTACAGTTAGTTGAATGCCCAGATCTGATCATGCGCTTGAGAGATCACCCTTCACAGATTCGCTTTCCACTTCACTTTCATATAGATCAAGCTTTTGAACCAATAACCCAATATTTCAGATCTTAAGATATTCAATTTGCAAAAGAAGCTTAGCCAAGGGATCTCCTTTGCTTTATATAGGCAAGCTCCTCCTAAAATCATGGATCATTACCACGAGCCAAAACCATAATAACACAAATACCGTCGGCTAAATACCAAAGTTTAAACATAAGAAACCCCACGTGTGCTTTTCTCTGCCTTGAAGTGAGTGCACTGGGGGTACGCACTTCCTGAACGGCTGACTTGCCTGTCTGCCCGCGGTCCCTTCATGGTGTACCTGCAGGTACGCATCTTCTGAACTGTTCTCCTGCGTACTTCTTAATTTTCAACATATTGAGAACCTTTCCATGGGTGTTGCCATCAAGTACAACATCTGTAACATATAGCCATACCAGAACATAATGCCAACAGTTATTGAGCTACCAAAAGGGCATCTAGATGTGCTTGTAAGTCAAATGTTTAATTCATAAACTAAACCAAAGATTAACTGAAACAACATTCATCTACTATGCAATTCTAGAGCAAGAGAAGTTCGAAGGCTACCTGGCTGACTTCAAGCTCTATCTATAGTTTATAAAACAAACAATAACAACAAACAAACATCCGTTATTCCCCAGTGAAGTCGCTAGTTTGTTTATGGAAAACTAGTATTCCTAAGGAATGCTAGCCCTCTAGGTTTGGCAGCTACCCTAGAAACAAAAGCTTAAAGCAATTCAACGATTTCTTCTATGTGTAAAAGATAAGAGAAAGATAATGGAACAAACCTAGAACTTCCGCTTAATCCCTTGCTTTCTCTCTCTCCCCTTTGATAGATCTTGCAACTCCTCCCCATACTTAACACACTTGGAGAGTACCTGCACAAGTACAACAACAAAGAACCATCAAAGCATCGTGAACTATTACAACATAAACATTACAGAATCAGATATATAATGAACAAATGATAGCATTCATAAATGATAACATTCACAATTGCACCATCATATGGAAGGAAACTTAAAAAACTTTATTAATAGAAGGGAAAATTACAACCTAGTTGTCTGATCTAGCATCGTCCTCCCAGCTTCAATCCTTCTTCACCTCATGAAATAGCAAGATCACACCAACAATACAATGCTCCTTCCTCAATTACAAACTATCAACACTTCCTTGCAATTCACAATATTCCAGCCTTTTGATCTCTTGAATTGGAGATCCATTTATAGATGTGTGCAAGGGTGAGTCATCCATGGGGTTTGATTAGTGTCATTCCACATGTTACAATTGGTTCCACCTGGAGATTTCTTAGATCCCTTATTCATCCTAGGGTGAATTCAGAGAGGCAAGTGGCACAGGAGAAGTTTCTAGAAGATTCCATGAGCAACCACCTAGAAAATTGTCTCAAACATTTGTCCATCCTCGCCCATTGCACCCTATAGAAGGCCTAATCAGTGTGCATTGCACCCCGACATTGTACCACTCAGTATGCATCGCACTTTTCCAGTGGAGCAGTCAGTATGGTTTAATTTAGGCCATTTCTGGATAGTTTCTTGGGTGAAACTTTTGGGGAATGATGTATTCAGATGACTATGTTCCTTTAGGGCATGAAACAACTCTTTTAAGGATTGATGAGCCCTAGCTTATTGACATATGAGTTTGGGGCTGATGTGCCCAAATATGTCTATAACAACCATAAATATAATGCACACAACACTTGGTAATGTAGTTCATATAGTGTGGATTATGTCTTTGGGCCTTGCTTCAAAAGTGGGGAGGTCACTTCATTCATCTCATAAAAATAAAGGAGAGTACATGGAAAATTACATCATTATACCTCCATTAATGGGAGTGACTTGAAATTCAAGTGCTCAGATCAAAAAAATCACAACAACAACATGTCCATCTCATCCTCTTAAGAATTTTTACTATAAACATAACCCACTTTTGAAAGGCACATTTTTGTCCCAAACTTCGTACCCAAAAATTAATGATGAAGGTGGGTTTCTACCATGACCCCTAAAATATACTACTCATATACAAAAAAAGACTGGACCACTAAAATCCTTGTGAAACTTTTGTTAAAATGAGTATAAACATGACCCCATTCTGATGTTGTCAATTTTGGCCCCTCGGGGTATGTTTCAAATTCCTCCATAGATTATACATAAAATATTCCTCTTAGAACCGTGCCATCAAGGTTCCTTGATCAAGATTTCACAGGGTCTAGGTTCCGCTCTATCGAGGTTCCCTTGGGCTTGGTTATGGGCTCACAAATTCGATGTTTAGAGTTTCTCTCTCAGCATCTGCCTCATGGCTGCACTCATTTGACCCTTGGGTTCCCTATTCGAATGAAATGATGTCATTTTAAAATTTTCCATAGTGGACGGGCTTAACAAAGCCCCTACCCAAGGTCATAGGTTGGCGGTCTAAGTTTGGAATGTTGGCCGGCGGATCGCCTAGGTTCCAACCCCCACCAACCACATTATATATATATACAAAAATATATTTTAGAACCATTTGCTCGTTGGTGACCACTGAAACAATTGCATTATATGGCATGTGGCCACTGAAATTGTTGACTTTATATGGCATGTGACCACCAAAACCATTGACATTATATGGCATGTGACCGCGAGAGTGTTGGTTTCGTCATAACCACTGTACTTAACCATTTTACATTTTAACAATTGTTTGAATTATAATCGTCGACAAAACCACCAAAACTATATTACCATAATCCACCATCCACTATTACCAAACCCCATCTACAATTGGTTGTCGCTATGCTTGGAACTCCACATAACCTCCACCCATAATATATAATGATTCACCAAAATAATGTCATAAAATTTGACTATTAGCAACTCGTGTATTGTCGATCCACCAGGTTTATCATAAGCATTTATTTATGGTTGTTGTTTTCATAGTTTATAACCACTGACATGCCTGTGGGTTGGCTACATGGTGCCAGTTCAAAACTAGTTGACTATTTTAATAGTCATTAAAAAATATTTTAATAATCTAGTAAAATTCAAAACTACCATTTTTAACAGTCACCAAGTTTAGGTATGCCACCAATTGTGGTTGGATGGACCCAAGTGGCCAATCTCTGGGTGCCACATGGTGCTTGATGATTGGGCCATGTGGTGATATTCTGTTGGTCCACGCCAATGTCACTAAATTTAGTGGAATGCTGCCAATTTTGGCGGTGCTACTCACTTTTGTGGTGCCTCTATTTTTATCAGCAGATCCGCTAACTTTAGCTAGGGCCTACCAAATTTGGTCAGACCGCAAAATTTGGCGCTACTCCAAATTTGATTGGCGATTTGCTAAAACTTTCCTTTAGCTAACATGACTAGATCTTTGATTGAGCATAACTCCCACATACAAACTCAGTTTTAGGCATTAGCTATGCGATTGGAATGAGGATGACGACCTCTTTGATATGGTCCTGGTTTCACTATGATCAAGGAATTTGATTTTTGGGACATTAGGGATCCCCCTCGATCATTCCTCCACACTAAAGGACTTTTGGTACTCCAAAAGAGTACTACAACCTTGATATACATAATAAAGTATTTGATAAGACAAATTTCCTCTCTTTCACCTTTGTATTAAGAACTAGGAATGATAAAGCTGACACTTGTATCCATATGAAAATGTGTAGCTGCCAATACATGTCCACCTTGAAATATCATATGCCAACAATTTCTAACATACCCATGGTCAAGTTTTACAATAGAAACCATACCCCATGCTTTCCTACTAAAGAAAAAAAATATCGCTATGTTTCATATACAAGTGATGTTATACATTGATCACCTTTAAAATCATTTTCACAACATGTGATTTATAATGGTGGCCATGCCAAATTACTTAGAAAAACTACCCCTTTTTAACCTAACCTAGCTAATGGAATTTCTTCCTGTAGCTGGCTTCCTCATTGAAGTGCTTCATCAATTAGTTCCTTCACAAGTGCTTTCATATTATCCTTGTCCTTCTTTGGGCATGTGTTATGAAACCAGCTCAAGAAAAGATAGAAAAGATAGCTCAATGCCTTAGGATTCAGCCTCTTCGAGGGGGCAACCTCCTTTACATTACATAAATGAACAATTCTTCGATGATACAAATGAAAAGACCTCCTTTCTATATATAGGAGTCTAAAGGGTCATAACATAACCAGAGCCGACATAACAATAATAATGTAAGGGCACAATAATAATAATAGTGGGCTTCTATGGGGCACAATAGTAACAATATGGGCACTACATGGGTACATCAATATAATAAGTGGTTTGTACTAATAACAATAAGGGGTGACACTAGTAGTATAGGGGCCTAACATGCCCTTCTTTACCTAGACTCAAATTTGTATACCAAGGAGCTGAAGGGGTCACTGAGCAGCTTTTCTACATCAACCAAAGGAGACCTCCTGGGCCTAGACCATACCAGCAGGGTATGCAAGGGTCATCCCATGCATACTACAACAGCAACCAAGCCATAACTATACCTTCTTGGGGACCCCCTACTCATCCTTCCTAGTCTACACCCCCTCCTTGGTCCTATACATCTCAGTATCACTCCCAGCCAGCCAACCATTCATTTCAACCTTATGCTCAGCCACAACATCAGTGGAATACCTACACCAAGGGTGTAGGCCCCAATACAATAATGCTCCAGCTCTATTCCCTCCACCACCTAGCCAACCACAACTCCTACACTCTACTCCACCCAAGCAATCCCATATGCCTACCCAGCCAAATCCAAACCCAAACAATAGGCAGGCTCAACAAGTATATAGTGGAGAGACATCATACCCAACTTATGCTATAGAAATCCAGGAGATCAACCTAAGATCTGGGAGAATTCTCCCTGATAACCAACCTCCCTCTCCACATAGGTAGTTTGAGGAAGAAAGAGAGGAAATCAACCTTCAATTAAATCCACCCTTTCCTGATAGCTTAGCCCAATCACTCCAGCCTACCCTAGAAGAAATTCAACTTCTGGGAGAATTGAAAAATCTGTGTGTAAAGATCCCCCTTCTCCAGGCAATCAAGGATTATCCCATTTACAATAAGTTGATTAAGGAGAAGTGCTTCAAGCATCCAGGAAGAAGAAAAAGGGATGCCCCTACCATTAATGTCATTGGGCAGCTGTCTAACTTAATGTTGGGTCAAGTAATGCGTCCAAAATATTTAGACCTTGGAAGCCCTGTAGTAGATGTGCACATCAATGGCATCATTGTCCAAAACACTATGATTGATATTGGGGCTGCCATTAATGTGATTACCAAGGACACCATGCTCAAGCTCAACCTCCAAGGGTCATTAAGGAAGACCACAACAGTTCTGCAACTTGTAGACCATTCCACAGTCACCCTGGAGGGAATTGTGGAGGATATGATGGTCTCCATTGACTCCTGGGAGTACACTGCAGATTTTCTAGTTCTCCTGCCCAAGGCTAAGCTTATTGGTTACCCTCTCATCCTTTGGAGGTTGTGGTTGGCCATAGTTAATGCTTACATTAGCTGTAGAGCTAGGAATATGACCATCAATAATGGACATATGTCCAAAAAATTAGTTCTATACCCTCCTGCTCAACCTTCTCTAGAGCATGATTTACCTTTATGGTTGGAGGAGGAAGAAGATGAGGTTTATTCTGCCCAACTTTATGTTTTGGAAGCAACCATCGGAGGAGGACAACAAGATGAGGATGACTTAATTGAAAACTTGCTCCAAATTCCAACTCCTAGTTCATTACCATTAGAAGAAGAAGTAAGGGAAACCCAAAACAATCATCCAATTGAATTATGCTTGGCCAATTCCAACCCACTCCATGTCAAAACCATAGAATTTGGCCCAGAGAAAACTTTGAAAATTAATCCATCTCTTTCTACTTTAGAAGAGGAAAATCTATGCAACATGTTGAGAGAGAACCTAGAAGCCTTCGCTTGGAGTTACAAGGAAATGAAGGAAGTATACCCCTCAGTTTGTACTCACCACATATACATCAAAGAACGTTGCAAGCTAGTCGGGAAACCACAAAGGAGGATGAATCCAGCTCTTAAAGACATAGTCAAAGAAGAACTACAAAAACTGCTAGATGCAGGATTCATTTACCCTATCTCAGAGAGTGAGTGGGTCTCTCCTTTAGTGTTAGTTCCCAAGAGAAATTGTAAGTGGAGGATTTGTGTTGATTATAGGGAGTTGAACAAAGCCACAAAAGGGATCATTTCCCCCTACTCTTCATTGACCAAGTGCTAGGTGGCCTAACAGGGAAGAATTTTTTTTCATTCCTAGATGGATTCAGTGGGTACAACCAAATCCAAATCTTCCCATAAGACCAGGATAAGACCACATTCACCTCTACTTGGGGTACTTTTTCCTATAGGGTCCTTCCTTTTGGCCTATGCAATGCTCCTGCCACCTTCCAGAGAGCAGGCTTGCGTATTTTTGTTGAATTAGTACATGATGTTGTGGAAATCTATATGGATGATTTTTCACCTTATGGCTATGATTTTCAAGAAGCCTTGACTAACCTAGGAAAAGAATTGCACAAATGCATTGAAATGAACCTGTCTCTCAATCCAGAAAAATGTGAATTCTTAATGACTGAAGGGGTTGTGCTAGGTCATTCAATATCTCAGCAAGGACTGCAGGTGGACCTAAACAAAATAGAAATCATCCAAAGGGTCCCACCTCCACAAAAGCAGAGAGATGTCAATAGTTTCTTAGGATTGGTTGGATACTACCGAAGGTTCATAAAGGACTTCAACAAGTTGGCCCCTCCTTTGTTTGGGTTGTTCGCCAAAGATTCTGCATTTATATGGTCAAAGAGTTGTCAAGAGGCCTTAAACATTCTAAATGGTAAATTAACCACTGTACTAATCCTTAGAGACCCAAACTGGGCCCTCCCTTTTCATATTCATGTTGATGCCTCACACAAAGCCATAGGAGAAGTCTTAGGTTAGGAAGAGGAGAAATTGCCCTTTGCCATCTATTTTATCAGTAAGAACCTACCAAAGGCTTAGCTAAACTATACTGTGACTGAAAAAGAAATCTTGGCTTTTGTGCATTCATTAAACAAATTTAGGCATTACATTACAGGCTATCAAACATTTTTCCATACTAATCATGTTGCAATCAAATATTTAATGAACAAACCAGATGTGAATGCTAGAATTATAAGATGGTTTCTTTTATTACAACAGTTTGATCTAACTATTGTTGATAAGCCTGGTAAGGAAAATGTTGTTGTTGACTTTCTATCTAGGATGAATCTACCTACAGGTGAAGAAGGAATGGTGGATGACCAGTTACCAGATGAGCATTTGTTTGCAATTTCAGTTCTCTCCCCGTGGTTTGCTGATATAGCAAACTATTTGGTATCAGCACAGTTCCCACCAAACTTTTCCTCCAAGAAAAAGAGCAAGATAGTTAGGAAAAGTGCCCCCTTCACCTAGATTGGGGGCAATCTGTTCAGACTTGGCCCAGATCAAATCTTGAGAAGGTGTGTAAGGGAAGAGGGAGTCTTTGACATCCTTCTGACATGTCATGATGGGCCTTGTGGAGGTCACTTTGCAGCAAAGAGGACAGCATTCAAAGTGTTGCAAGCAGGCTATTATTGGCCTACTCTTCATCAGGATGTGAAAAGGTACATTAGTCAGTGTGATCGGGTCAGAGTATGGGAAAGCCTACTCCAAGAGATGAAATTCCCCTACAACCTCAAGTGACTTTCGAGCCATTTAAAAAGTGGGCCATCTACTTCATTGAGCCTATCAACCCTCCTTCAAAGAAAAAACATCACGTCATTGTGTGCACTAGTTATTTGACTAAGTGGGCTGAAATCAAGGCAATTAAGGAAGCAACAGAAGAGAAGGTCACTAAGTTCCTAAGGGAGAATGTATTCTACAAATTTGGGTACCCTAGAGAGCTAGTCACAAACCAAGGTAGCCAGTTTACCTCTAGCATGATTGAAGAACTGCTCAACCATCACAAAATCAAGCATATGACCTCCACTCCTTAACATCCACAAGCTAATGGGCAAGTGGAGGTGACCATTAGGGCATTGAAGAACATCTTAACCAAGGTAGTGAGAAGCAGCAGGAAGGATTGGGCAGAGAGACTAGTTGAGGCCACATGGGCCTATACTACAACATGGAAGACCACCACTAGATTTACACCCTATGAGTTGGTCTATGGGAAAAAGGCTTTGCTATCCATTGAGTTTGAATATAACACATTGAGGATGGCAACCCAACTAGATTTGGATCTTAGTCATGCACAGAAAGAACTATTGTTACATTTGAATGGATTGGATGAATTCAGAATGCAGGCCCTCCTACATATAGAGATAGTTCATCTTCAGAGGAAGATTTAGCATGACAAACATATTAAGAAGAAGCAATTTCAAGAGGGAGATTGGGCATTGTTATATGATTCTAGGTATAAATACTTCAAGGACAAGCTAAGGACAAGATGGCTCGAACCTTATGTGGTAGAAAGATGCCTTGATAATGGTTCAGTGCAAATCAGAACTATAGATGAAGAAGCCATTCCATTTCTTGTCAATGGACACCAATTGAAAATGTACAAGAGGCCTTTATCAAAACAAGAGTTCATTGACAATATCAATAAGATAGTGATGATGTTGGAGCAAGTTCTAGCTCCTCCCTCATCAGGGCACTGAAAAAGAGAAAAAAGAATAAGTATTTAGGTGAAAACCTCCATGAGTTGCCTAAGTCCCATATTTGGGTTGAAAACCTCGTGAGGCGACCTAAGGATGAGAAAAAAATGAAAAGGAGTAAGAAGATCCCTGGGTGAAAACCTTCCTTGAGGTGCCCAGGGCAGATATCTAGGGTGAAAACCTCTCTAAGGTAGTCTAGGTGTTGTGTATATATATATATATATATATATATATATATATATATATATAATATATATATATAGTCAGGTAAAGATTGTGTTTTCTATAGGATCCCTGAATGGTAGATTGGTTAGGTCCCCAAAAATTAATACTAGACATGATCTAACCAATCACTTCATCCATTACCATCATCCATGCATCCACACACACTCCTACTCCCTCTTTCCATTCATTACAGCATCCTCACATCACCAGCCAACAACATGATCAAGAAATTCTAAGGGAGACACCAAACATTGCCAAGTGGTAATCCAGGAGTTCCACAGCAGTAGCAGTAGCATATCTCTAGTCACAGACACCTCCAAAAGCCAAGAAACCATCAGCAGACAATAGAGGAGGAAGAAGAATGACCATGCAACAAATAGACAACGCAACAACTCTGATCTTTGACAACTACAGCATGGCATCAAGACCATAGGTAAGTATCCCACTCACTCACTCATATGCATCATTTGATCAAAATTTGTAAAGATTAAGAGGTAGTTGGTTTGTAGGTGAAAAGGTGTCCAGTTAACTTGGCCACCTTCGTTTAGTCATCACATACAAAGCAAGGTATCCTCTCACACATGGTTGCAGTCAACTCAAAGAATAGAGGAGGAGTAGGACAAGAAGTGGTTAACTATGGATTTAACAACCGTGGGAGTTGATTACAAGGAGTGGGAATGACGAGGTGGTATAAGGGAAAACTAAACATCATTTGCATGCATTCATGCATTCCACCTCCTTGAAACTCCCTCACTCAAGTAGCTCTGATAACTCTAGCCACCCACTGGAAGTAAGGATCCATCGTTCTACAAGAGAATTCCTACACAAATAGTCTACAGGAGCAGTCTACAAGATAGACAGAGGCAATATACATGATAGGCAGAGAGGGGTTCAAGAGGGAATATTAAGAGAATTTTCCACTGCCACCATTCTAAAGAGGTAGGATCTAAAAATCCATCTCCATTTACAAACAAATGAACTAGAAGTCCTCTAAAAAGCTAGTGGATTACATACACAGTAAACTCTATTTTCTCAAGAATTTTCTCATTCCCTCACTCCACACAGCAGAATCCACACCACTGTTATAGTTAGAGGGCTCACTATAGATCTCACCCCATAGTTCATCAGTAGGGTCACTAAACTTCACCTAGGAATTGCATGGAGAAAAGAAGACAAAGCAGACAGTCAGGTGGCAAAAAGGAAATTCTTTTTAAAAGGTGAAGAACCCACAGAGGAACATGATGAAGTAGAAGAGGAGGATGATGCTGAAACAAAAGAGGAAGAAGGCATTGAAACAAAGGAGAAAGAACAGCAAGAGGAAGAAGATAAGAAAAACAAAGAGGAAGAAGGCATTGAAATAGAGGAGAAAGAATAGAAAGAAGCCATCCAGCATAGGATGCCAACTAAATCCTATGCTCTTTATCTCAGAAAACAATGGCTGCAATTTCAAATTAAAACACTAGCACAAAGGGGCACCTTTCCATTTTAGGACTGCAAGCAGTTTATTGATCTTTGTGATAAAAGTGCGCTAGAGGATAGGGCCAAAATGGCTGAGCTTCACTTGCACAACATGGCCCTCACAGACATGAATTTTGGGATCCTAATGCAGAGCTAGGAGATCTACAATCAATGGCTTTAACATCATCGATGAACCATGAGAAGTCAAGGGCTACAGAGATGAAAAGAATATTGGCTAGAGAGCAAAATGAACCTTTTTTTCATTAGAGCTGAACAATCATATCCCATGGCCCTAATCAACACCCATAATCTAATTGCAAATGATCCTCAGCTGGCACCTAGATATCTTGCTGCCAAAGAGAAAGAAATTTCACATTTTGAGGATATGATTAGGCTGCTAAGAGATGATAATATACATGCTTGCTAAAGGAGATGGAACACACTGCCACACAGCTTGAAGATCAACGAATATCACTTCCCTCAAAGGTTGAGAGAGGCACTCAATAAGACACCTATGTATAAGAAATCAATGCAAAGGTTGAATGTCAATTGGATAGGCCTAAAACTCAATCCACCACTACTCCTAGGGATGATAGAAGGGACAAAAGAAGAAGAGAAAATAGGTAGTGGGAATAAGTAGAAAGGAAAGTAGGCTTCTATAAACAAGAACACGAGACCACAGTAGAAGCATGGGATGTCAGAGAGGCTACCAGAGCCATGAAGGACATGGAAATTGACTAAGTTTCTCAGAGGATGAGCAACACTTTCAGTAGGAGGGTGATAATGAGCCTCATCATTGGGTAATTATATGGGCCTTAATTGGCCTTAATTCACCTCCTAGCTTAGTCAAACCAACTATTCTCACAACTTATTGCATACTTTTGATTATATTTTGTTTATGAGATGAGTTAGAGTTGGATATTTTGCTTTGTGGTCTAATGTGCATGTAATGTAGGAATAAAGGATAAAACTAAGGAAAAATGAAAGAATAAAGGAATAAAGGGTAAAATCAAGGAACTGTGGCAAAGACCTTCGTAAAAACTCGAATGGGACAAGGGAGAGTAATTATAGGAGGTAAATCCTCCTCATTTACTACCCCTCCATTCGAATATTCCTCCATCAGCTCGGAGTGCAAACAACCATCACTTTGAAGACTATAAGATAGCAAAGCATGTGAAAGTGATAGAAACCAGTTTATCTTGAGTGGGGAGCCTAGCCTCCCTAATTGGAAGGAAGTCATTGGAGACTTCAGATGTATAAATAGAGAGGCTTAGGACCTCAATAGGATTTAGAATTTTTATTGTAAAACTCTACTTTATTTCTGAGCTACAAAAGACTTGTGATAGTTGTTTTGTAATCCATGGTTTTCATAATGAGAATGAGTTTTTTTTAAGCTAGCTCTGCTTTAACTCAGAGAGTTGAAGCTCTTGGGTTAGGGCCCAACTCAAGCAACCAAAGCTCCTCTTCACTGTACATTTATGCTAGCATAGATTCCTAGTTTTCATTGTTCATTTTCTTAAGTAGTATAGATTTTTGTTCTTTTCATTTGCTTAAGTAGCATCCTGGTTCTGTTCATTTGCTTAAGTAGATTCATGGTTTTCTGTTTATTTGTTTAAGTAGCTGCATTTTCATTACAGCAGTATAGCATAGATTATTCATGGTTTTTCCTTTCATTTGGTTCAGAAGTTGCATTTGCTGTAGTTTAATTCCATTTGTGCCTTATTTCAATTTATAGGTTAGCTAGGAAACAAAAGATCACCATAAGGTTTTGCGTAGGTGTCTTAGCCTCATCTCCTCCCTTTGGGACCATGAATTGGGGAAGAGACCCTTCAGTGACCCCAAAAACATAGGTTTTTGGTTCTCGCATGAGCTATGGCGTCTGTCGTTTGATGCAGTTACTCTTTCACCCTCACTGGTTTTTCTATCATTTTCCTTTGAAACCTCCTTCAACACGCTTTTCATGAATCACTTCCTCACCTTCCGATCCACAAAAAACCTTTGCAATCACCGTTTGATTCATTATTTTCCCCAACTATTGCCTCGTGTGAACTCTTCCACTTACTTTATGTGCTTTAATCTCCACCATTGATCTGTCTCTTGATTCGACGACTATCTCATCACCTGATCGCCAACAAGCTTGGCCGATCTCCACCATTGATCAGCCCCGCCTAATCCAACGGCTATCACACAATCTCACACAGATTATTGCACGACCATTATTCACCTGAGAGCATGTGAGAAAAGCATTTTTCTCGTGCTACGTGTCGCGCAGTAAGGCTAATCATGTGAAATTTCAAAATTCCTCTTACAGCCTTAAGGGCGCACGATAAACTACTTACCATCTTAGAAACACGCTCCATCATTTCTACACATTTCTTTTTCCCGTGATACAATATCTACCATTCATTGCTTCGTTACCTTGCCCATCCATCTCTTGACTTCACCTCCGCGATAAGACATCAACCGTTCATCCTGTGCATTCACCCTATTCATCCATCTAGTCACTTAAGCCTTCACAATAAGATCTCCACCGTTCATCCTGTTCGTTCGTCCAATTTGTCCATCTATCCACTTAACCTCCGTGATAAGACCTCAGTCATTCATCTTATGTTTTTTGATCGATCCAACAGTCCCTATGCACTACTGCGTCCTTACATCCTCCTTTCATTGATTTCGACCTCCGATTGCTTTTTTGCTTGAAAACAGACTTAATTTAGTTTCCTTTTCTTACACCTTTGTCTGGTTTTGATGCTCTTTAACTTAGATAGAAGCATTAGGTTAGTGATTGACTTAGCAATTCTTCTTAGCATAACTATTTAATTGGTTAATTAGGTTATGGTGTGAGTTAGCATTACAAGTTTCTTTCTTCATTACTGCAATAGAGTAGCTCTCTCTTAGAATATGTGTTCTCTTCTTCCATCAAAGAATTAAGCTTCTTCTAACCCTATAGAATTATGGATTGGAAGCCTTGGGGTCTCTTTCTAGTTGAGTAGTGACAACAGGCAGTACCTTAATTTTTACTTGTTCATATTGCACTGTCACCTCCAAGTTTGTAAGAACCCTAGGTTGATAAGTAAAGTTGCTAGCCCTGGGAGTTGCAGCATTCTTGTTGCAATACCTAGGCTCATCAATTCCATCACTAAGTTTTTGTTTCCATTGATGAATAGAGTAGATTCGTGTCTTTTGTTTTAGCATATCGCATAAGAAGTTTGAATCTACATGGTATCTCAATTGAAGTCACTATAGAAGAGAAGAATACAAGTTTTTTGTGCAGGTGAAATCAAATTTGTAGTTTCATACTTCAAAGTCAGCGGGATGTCATTCTACGGTTTGAGACTTGAGTATGCCTTGGAGGGAAGCTCGAATTACATATCTTGGAAGGACAGGATAGAGGTAGTGTTGGAAGACAATGGGGTGAAAGAATTCATAGATCATGATATCTCGAAACCTCTAACATATGATGCTAAAGATCTAGCTAAATGGAGAAAGTGTGTGACAAAGGTGATAAAGATTATCTTAGAAGGAGTTTGAGATCATATTGTCTCGAATCTCCACAGTAAGGAAATTCAATTTGTAATGTGAAAGGAATTGATAGACCTGTTTCAAAATAGTAATGATCACAGGAAGCTGGCACTAAAGGAAAAGCTTAGAAAGATCAAGATGGAGAAGGGCGACTCAATTTTGAAGTACTTGAACAATTTCACCCAATGTCGGGATGAGCTTGGAAGTGTGAGGGTTATTGTTGTAGAAGATGATCTAGAGAGCCTAGCACTTCTAAGACTTCCCAAGAGCTAGAAAATCTACGAGGACTCATTTTATGGGAGGGAGAAGCTACCAGAGTGAGAGTGATTATGGTCTGACTTGGTACAAGAAGAGATTGGGCAAAACAAGAGAGACAAATACTCATCAAAGCATGATGATGAGGAGAAAGCTTCCTTAGCTGGGAAGGTGAAGAAAGGGAAGAGGAATTCATCCCAAAATCATATTCCAATCAGGGCGAAAAGAAGAAGAGCATGTTGAAAATCACATGTTTTCATAGTCACGAGTTGGGACACTATGCCACAAAGCGTCCACACAGGAAGGCTGGTAATAATTCCTTAGGACGAGAGGCAGGTGAAGCTCTTTCTTTGCAATTCGAATTGGATTTTACCCTCATCGCTTGCATGGTGTCATCAGTGATGGGTAGTGTGTGGTACCTAGACAGTGGAGCTTCATTCCATATGATCGATAACAAAGACATCTTTAGTAACTTGGAGGAGAAGGATCTCCAGATACATATCGAGATGGGTGATCATGGGAGGTGTAGCGCAACTGACATCAATATTGTTACCTTTTAGAGGGAGTCTGGTTCTCCCCTCACTTTGAGATATGTCATGTATGTTTCGAGTTTGAAGAAAAACTTGGTTTATGTTGCCATGTTGGAGGATATAGGCTATGATGTGATATTTAGTAAGGGAAAGGCTTTACTTCGTCACATAGCCATAGGACATGTGAAGCAAATATGATTTTGAGTGAATAACCTCTACAAAATGGAGGTACAAGAGAACAAAAGCATAGAAGGTGCCGAGTCAAGACATCGATGAGTTGTGGCATAGAATATTTGGTCACTTGCACCATGGAGCCTTGAAGATCATGTAGAAAATTTCTATAGGACTTCCTAAAGGTACACTAGAGCATAGAGACACATGCAAAGGGTGTACATTGGGGAAGTACACCAAAGCTTACTTTCATGAAAAATACAGTTGATCACAACCAATTTTTGGTCGAGTTCACTCATATGTGTGTGGATTGTTCTCGACAGCATCCACGACCAAGCACAAGTATTATGTAATATTTGTTGATGATTTTTCTCGTAAGTGTTGAATTTTCTTCATGCAGAAGAAAGATCAGACATTTTCTAAGTTTTTTGAATTTAAAGCACTTGTCGAGAAAGATACTGGTGGGAAAGTTAAATCTCTCACAAGTGATAATGGTGAAGAGTATGTGCGGAATGAATTCAAGAACTTTTGTGTAGAAGAAGGAATTTGATGGGAGTTGATTGCACCTCATAAGTCATAGTAGATTGAGGTGCCTGGAAGGAAGAACAAAAGTATTGTGGGAGCAACACGAGTGATATTGCATGATTAGGGCCTAACATTACACTTGTGGGCTGAAGCATGCAACACAATTGTTTATTTGTAGAACAAAAGCCCTCATCGAATCCTCAGGATGAGTATACCAGAAGAGGATTTTTCAAGGAAGAAACCATATGTGGCACACTTCAGGATCTTTTGTTCATCAGTCTACTACCATTTTACCAAAGATGCATGGAAAAATATAGAGCCAACAATTGAGTTGGGCATATTTGTGTGGTACACTGATATACCTCACAACTATCAGGTTTACCTACCAACCAACAAGATGACAGTGGTTCACAAATATATGAATTTAGATGAAGAGAAGGCCATGAGATGTTCCCTTGAGTGGAAACTACAACTACATGCATTTGAGGAGATTTTATCTCCAAAGGAGGAACCTAAAGATGATGTGGATCAGCCACATGTAGAGGAGTAGGGAGTGGAAACACCCACTCATGAAGAAACTTCCAGAGATGGAAGAAAGCACACCAGAGAGGCTGACGGGTTATTGCATGATGCTAGAGAGAGTGTGGGAGTGCCCACATCACAATGCAGGAAGAGGAGGTCACCATAGAGGTACATTGGCTACACGGATTTGATGAGTGAGGGTGTATGGATTGAGCCATCCTCATTTGAGGAAGCAGTGCAGCAACTAGTGTGGGTTGATCCCATGGTTGACGAGTACGACTCCATTATTAGAAACAGTGTTTCGGAGGTGGTCCCAAGACTAGCGGACAAGTCAATGATGAGTTCCAGATGGCTTTACAAGGTAAAGAAAGAATCAAATGGGAGTGTGGAGAAACACAAGGCCAGATTTGGGGCCAGAGGGTACTCTCTGGTGGAGGGAACTGATTATGATGAGACGTTTTCTCCTATAGAAAGGTACTCATCAATCAGATCTATTCTAGCATTGTCAGTACAGATGGGATGCAAAATACATCAAATGGATGTAAAGGCATCATTCCTCAATGGCATGATTGAGGAAGAGGTGTATATTGAGCATCGTGAAGGATTTAAGACCTTCAAGAGAGAGTCACATGTGTGCAAACTCAAGTAAGCTCTATATGGACTGAAATAAGCATATTGTGCTTGGTACACCAGGATTGACATCTATTTCATTGGGTTGGGCTTCACCAAAAGTGGAGCAGATGCAAACCTTTACCATATTGTGGTTGAAGGTAAATTGTTGATTATTGTGTTATATGTCGGTGATTTGATTCTGAAAAGTGATGAGAAGTTGATCAATTCTTGCAAAGAGGATCTTGCAAGAGAGTTTTAAATGAAGGACTTGGGGCTCATGCATTACTTTATTGGTATGGAAGTATGGCAAGGAAATGAGGAACTGTTTGTCTCTCAAGGCAAGTATGCCAATGCGATACCTATGGGTTCACTTATGTATTTGGGGAACACATGACCAGAGATGTGTTATGTAGTTAAACAAATTAGTCAAGCTATGGTTAAGCCAACCAAA
Organism: Pinus taeda; assembly: GCA_000404065.3. Taxonomy (NCBI): domain Eukaryota; kingdom Viridiplantae; phylum Streptophyta; class Pinopsida; order Pinales; family Pinaceae; genus Pinus; species Pinus taeda. Next base: position 18,995 of record APFE030954644.1, read on the forward strand.
CTATATTGGAAGGCAACCAAACATGTGTTGAGATACCTTAAAGGAACCACTAAATTTGGTATTTAGTACAAATAGAGAGAAGGAGTGAAGCTTCAAGGCTTCCTCAGATTGGGTAGGGAGTCCATCTGACAAGGAAGAGCACATCAGGTGAAATCTTCAGTATTGGGTCAGTAGCAATTTCTTGGTACAGCAGGAAGTAGAGATTAGTTGCACTCAGTTCAGTAGAAGGAGATTACATGGCTGCTAGTCAAGAATCTTGTGAGGCTATCTGGATGGGAAAAATTATTGTTGGTTTGTTTGGTCAACAGATGGATCCAAGAGTGATTTACTTTGACAATCATAGTTGTATCAAACTCTCAGAGAATCTAGTTTTTCCTGATCGGTCCAAGCATATTGATACCCAGTATTACCATCTTTGAGATTGTGTCCAGAGGAGAATCATGTTGCTGGAATACATTCTTACAGAGGAGCAGGATACAGATATTTTGACAAAGGCATTGTCAAGATAGAAATTCAAGCTTCACAGAGGTAGGATCAGGGTAGGAGATAATCCCTTTCATCTTGAGAGGGAGTGTTAAAAATAGCAACAAGAAAATCCTAATTTAACTTGTCCTTGAATTAAATTAGGAATTAAATTGTAATTATATTCTCATAAAAACTTGTAACATTTAACTAAGTTAAGTTGACTTAGTTGGCTCGGTAAATTTGATTTGGGAGTCTATCTAGAGTCATGTAGAGTGATCCCTAAATTTTATGGGCCCAAGTTGAGTTCTTATTGAAAGGTAATTATTTATTTCAGTTTAACTGAGTTAAATTCAGTTAAACTAGTTCTAACTGTTGGAGGAACTAGTGAGTGGTCAAGAGAATTAAAATTGCTTTAATTCACATGCAGTGAACAATCAAATAATTGATAAATCACTCAAAATAAATCATGCATGTCAGCTTAGATGAAGACCCAGTTGAGATTAGAGTTTAGGGACAGTGTACTATCAATTGTATAATTTTATGAGTTGTACAGATGTGCGCGAAATTAGTAGAAGACCTATGATGGATTATGTTGTTTTGGTGAGGGATTTTCCCAATTAAATATGGGATAATTCCCTTAGGTTTTGTGCAAGGAATTAGTGGCTTGGCAGACAACAAATTTGGCTAAGTATTGGCTTGAGTTGGTTTGTGAAGCAGTGAGTGAGATTGTACTTGTGTAGAGATTGTTTGGGTTGAACAAGCATTGTATTTTATTCTCAGATCTTCTGGTTAATGCAATATAGATAGTTGGGGTTTTGAGCAGTTTCTTTCCCAAAAAAAATATTGTGTTATGTGCGATTAGAATTCTTCCTTTTCTGCTTTGTGATTTCATCAATCAATTTATGTTTCTGCTGATGAGTGGAGTAGATTCATGTCTTTTGTTTTAGCATATCACATAAGTAGTTTAAATCTAAAGTAAATATAGAAGCTACAGGTCATGAATGCATATCTGATCATAAACTTTTGAACTTCATTTGAGAATCACCAAGAAGGCTCAATGACCTCTTAAGCTATTTGCAACAACACTTGGTAGTCCATGCATTCAACAACCATCCAATAACTTGTCAAATCATGAACAAGAGCCATAGCTAGAGCACATAATAGAACCATGCATATTACCATCATATAACTAGAATAGAAACCATGAAAAGTCAACCATAAGATCACCATAATAACTAGTACAAGTGCTCATAGATAATAATGGGAAAATAACTCATGTTAATATATGAAAATGCCAACCAAGTCAGGGACTTCCACATACCACTCGACCATAGATTGGGCTGAACTAAATCTCTCTTTCAACCAATCACCCTCGTGCCATATTCCAAGGATGAATGTAGGATCATAAGGGTTAAACCAAAATAAAACCAACCATGGCTTCCAGAGGCCAAACCAACTCAACCCTCAACAATGATGATCTCACCTATATAGTCCAGAAATCACTAACACCAACCTAATTGGTATCTACCCAAGATGTATAGGGCTCCATGGATTCCATCTCAACCCACAACCTCCAAGGACCCAATCTGTTACAAGGCTCCAAAGAATTGTCATCTCCACCCACAGACTCTAGGGACCCAAGTTGTTCCAAGGCTCCAAAGATCATATCCCAGCCCTCAACCATAAGGACTTAAGATCAATTAGAAAATCCAAATGGGGAATCCACTACACCATGGCTATCTAGGAAATGGAAAGACAAGGCTAAAACCACTATTAATACAGGTAAATCTCCATTCCAATGAAAACACATAACCAAGGAACCACATACATATACCATGCATTCAAAAACCAACAAGTAAATCATACATGCAACCTATTACCTGCAAAGTATACTTGTTGTAGTTTTTTATCGAACCTTCTATTTCACTGCCCACCAATTCCTTTCTTGTCCTTTGCTTTATTTCTCCAAATCCAATTGAATGCTAGAGTGCTCCAAGAATGTTGTAAGTGTGCAAGAGTATATGAGAGAATGAACAAGATCTCAACTCAAAACTATCAAAGCTCTAATGAACAAAAGCTAACAATTGATTCTCTAATGCATTTTCATCATTGACGTCTCTTTTTTTCTTCATTTTCCTTCATTTTCCTATAATTTCCCTTGCATGAAAATTTGTGTCTCTTCACCTTCCTTTTCTCCCATTTTCCTTTATTTTCATAATTAAATGTCAAGTATTGCCTCTTTTTCTTTGATAGTGCCTTTGACAATTTCCATAGCCATTATTTAACCACAAGTGATTCTCACTATAATGTTTTCCCGCCATTCAACTTGGAATATGTGTCCCAAGACCTTGGTCTTATTTTATTTACATGGAAAATCAACCGGGGGTTGTTACAATTCATATTCCTCACCATAACATTAATTGATTGGATGTTTGACATTAATGATAGAAGTGTGAGATAGAAGAAATGTATCCCATAAAATATGAACATGACTTTCCCCTCCAAATATACATATATTAAACCTATACTTAGGTGGTGGAAATACATTGAGGAGTGTTCAAGAATAATCAAGAGTGTATCTCAAATATTTCCTTATGTCTCATAGCATAGACCCAAAGGTGTTACTATGGACATTAAGAAGAGGCCCTTATATATGAAGCAATATAAAATCACATAATATGAAATAATGGCTAACTTAACCTAAGAAATGATGAAATGAGTTATACAAGGAAGATGATGGAAAACACTATTGATCAATTTGAAAGAACAGTAGTGCAATTCCCCATTAAATAAAGTTAAAAATAGAAGCGACGGGTATATACCTTAAGATATTATGGAATTCACCTAGGAGGATAGTTAACCTGTCATTAAGAATGATTTTAATAAAATAAAGAAATTTTATAATTTGATTCCTAATGTTGGTGTCATATACCTGACATATTAAGTACTTCCTATAGTTATCATATGTAGAAAGGGTAAAGGATGAACTTGCTAATTTTATAATGGTGATAAATTATTGTAGTCCTTGTAACTATAAATAACTTGGAAGGATAAGATGAAAATAAAATAGTAATATATAGATTCTTAAAGTGAGTGAATGGAAGTTTCAAAAATGAGTATAAGAAATCAACAAGAAGCAATAGCCTATCTTAGAACATGATAGAATATTTTGGATTAGGGAATAATGATGATTAAATAACACATTGATCTTGAGATATCCCATGAAAGAATAGCCTGGTTACAAATGTTGTGGAATCACAAAAGTATTCCATAAACTAACATGATAAGGATAACCATAAGGTGTAAATAAGGACAATGCTTATTAGGAAAAAAATATTGTCAATAAACCAATGAATTTAAATGATCATGGCAATGTTAAAGGTCATTTTAAGGAACTATAGTAAATATGTTAACATCAAAGTGAAGGTGTAATAAGCCATGAGTTCTTTTAGGAAGAGAACAAAGAAGAAACAGTATAAATTGTGAAAAAACCACAAATGGAAAATAGGAAACATTTTAGCGTAAAGGTAGTATTCTCCTAACCAAATAAATATTAGTGATAGTTTAGGGTGTCCAATTTGAATCATAACAATATGGAATTATTATATTAGATTAGTTAATTAAATCTTAAATAACTCCCTATGGTGTATTCCTAATGGATAACATTGAACTGCTAGGAGAACTATGATAATGTAATAAACCTAGGGACAATTTATATGACAATATCGAAGGGATGTCTATCTCTCAAGTGACAAACTCTCTTAGGTATATTGATGAATAGATTGACCAATATGAATGATGACAAAGGATCATTAGTAAGGATCATAATGGTGACCTATATAATTTTTTAAGTGTCAAGATAGTAAGTTATGAACTAGAAAACTCGTAATTGGAAAGGGATGATAAGTGATAAATTAGGAAAATTCTTAAAGGTTTAAATGTTAAAAATATAATAATTGTCTCCTTCTTGGCTTCTAGACCTTCAAAGGAAAAAGAAATAAACTATGCAATAAGTTTATTCTTGTATATGGATGAAAAAACACCTAGAAAAAGCCTATAAACTTGTATGCCAATTATCAATTCCATGTTTAGGTTAGATGAGTTGATTCTTCTAAATTCTAGGTAATGTATAAATCACATGGGCTTAACCATACCTTTATTCAAGTGGATTAAATGTGATAGAAAAATCAAATAATGATGACCCATTCTTTACGTACTAATAGATATAATCGTCGTTGAATGAGAAAGAGTGAGATGTAACGTGGCAAAATAACCTCGGGTAACGACTAAAAGATATACAAAACCTAGAATTTAAGGGGATAAAAGAACCTTGGGTAAAAATTAAAATATATGAAAAACCTAGAATTTAAATATCAACAATTTAAGGCATGCTAGTAATGCAAGTAATAGCTTAGTGTTGAATTTCACTCAACTTCACTAAGACGGAAATGAATATGTGCAACTCTAGAGGATGTGGGCTTACTTGATGGTTAAGAGTGTATTAGAATAAGGAAAATATATGAAAAAATAGCATAGTAATAGGGTGACTATACCTACCCTGTAAATTGTCAACCTTCTTGTTGCGGAGGTAAATCCCCTCTGCGGACAGAGGTGGATCCCACTAGCCCCACAGGGGTCTAGCAACAATCAAACATGCTGCATGCAAGTTCCTAGCTATACAATTTAGAAGTCGATCAAGGAGACCAACCTGGGGTCCAACGCTATTTGTCGTGGGAGAAGTGTCGCTCCTGTCCCTTAGCTTTGGCCGGTCACTATCCTTGCGCTCCACGCATGGACACCTGCACAAATGAAGAACAACTCAAAACAAGCGTAAAATCCAATATCATACAATTATATATCAGTCAAGCAGGATATAACTCAAATATCATCAGAAGAACATGTGAGTGGAACTATAATAACAGTCGCTCATTATTCAATAGAAAAAGAGAAGAATTACAACCAATGAAGGCTTAACGCTGCAAATCTCCTCCAACTGGGTCAGTAGTCCAACATGTCTTTGCAAAGTCACTTCCTCTCTCAACAATCCGACAGCATAACCTCTCTTTCAGCTCTCACTATCAATTTAGCATAATCTTAGCTTACTCAAAACTTCAACACTCTGACTCTATCATTAGCACTAGCCTGTTCAATGTGAGGTGACAGGCATTTATGGAGGGAAGAGGTGGAAGTATTCATCGTATCTGGACACCTACCGAAGATTTGGCATTGTCCCAGAATAGCCTTTGGACTGAGTTGTCATGGATGAAAAAGGTGACACTCGACTGTACCCATGGGATTTTTCCTCAGGGAACTACATGAGTAATGGAGGAAAAAACACTGTCAAGTGTCCGTTGGCCAAAAATCATGGATAAATTTTGTATGTGGCGCGGGCTTTTGTTCCTGTGACAGCGCGTCTATGGGCGCGCCCTCTTTGTAGGAACTGAGCCATGGGTGCGGGTTAGACACTGTGGACCCGCGCTAATGAAGAAAGGGTACTTTCCAAGGTTAATCTTCAAAGGGTGTCTTCAGGGATATTGAAGTTCATACTTAGGAGACCTCAATGCAAGTGTTTTCAAGTTGTGTCACTGGTCACAGGTCCGTAAATGTGTCCTCCAATGTGTGACAGCGGGGGTAACACGGACGGTGACCAACGGTGACAAATGATTGCGTAACAGTAGTACACAAAACATTTCTTCCGCAGCTTAGGTTATCTATTCACCCTCTGACGAGTTAGTATCTATGCATGGGGTAAGCCTTGGTCAAACAACAAATAACATTGCAGAGTATAGTGTAGTGATTGAGTTATTATCTGAATCCATATCATTTGGGATTTGGAGTTTGATTGTTAGGTTAGATTCTAAACTCGTTGTATTACAGCTTAACAGGGTTTATCACATTAGAAATCCAGTGTTATTAAGATTATTTTTGAGAGTTCATCTCTTGGAACGTGAATTTGACTACATTGAATATCAACATATTCCAAGATATTTAAATACATTAGCAGATGCAATTGCTTATCGCATGTTAAGTATACATTTGCAATAATCAAGACAATAAATTTAAAAACATTCCATAAACATGTTATGCAAGATACCCAGTAATAGTGATATATCATAGCATAGAAGTGTGTCAAATATACATCGTCTTCGATCATAGGTTGAAAAACACCTTATGATCGGAAAAAATGATAGTACAAAAAGATATAAAATGTCATATGAGTCTACAAAGGCAATCATCCTATCCCTGATGATGATCATGATAAGAAACCACTGCTCGGGCCACCCTACAAAGGAACCTCCTAAAAGTTCTTGGGACCCCAATCAGATAGAGCTATAACCTAAGAAGAATATCATCTATACTAGTCTCTGGGATATCTACTGTTAAATGCTCTAGACGATGCTCTAATTCGGTCAAGGTCTCTACTGATTGGTCCTGTGGGGTCGGTGTCGCGGCAGCAAGGTGTCTCCTCTCATAGGGCTGGAGAGCGGCTAGTCGCTGTGGACCCACATCTGCATTTAAAACTTTTTACTATCAGTTTTGGACGATTTAAAAAACAAAAAAAATTAGTTAAAATTCTAGGAAACGTTGAAAATAATTTTACCTGAATCATCCCATTGCTCTCCTGGTGAAAGATCCATGTTTGGATCACCACGATAATCCATCCCAACATATGGAAAGTCCTGAATCATGAAAAGTTGGTTCCCCAACAAACGGAAATACTCAGGTGGAAATCGGACAACCTCTGTACCCTCCTCAGGATGATGGGTCATCACTGCAACCCAACGCATAATCCTAGGATCTCGAGGAAGTCCAACCTCAATGGAAAGATGATGTGGGACCAACATAGGGACCCTTTCTAGGCCAAAGCTCACAACTAAGAAACCATATCCAAAGTTCTTTAGTTGTTCGTTCTTTGCCCTAGTCAGTTGGCCTTTCATATTCGCCAACACAGCTTCACACCAGTTGAAGATGGTGCCTCGGAAGTAGTCTACTGCCATTCGCATTTTGGATCTGGTAGCTAAATGCAATTTCATGCTCCCACATAATCTGGTGACAGTAAATGCGATCAATTTAAGTTCAGGATGGGGGATATTCTTAATATCTATCCATTTGTCCGCAGATTGGACATTACAAAACTCTAGTCGGAGACTAGTGACAGACTTGCCACCTGGCCTAGTCCCAAATAGAGATAATCCTTCACCTCTCTTGGGCAAACCAGTCAGGAAATAAATGTCCTCTGGCTCAATTTCGAGCTGGTGGCCACCAATTATGAAACGCTGGTCCTATGTGCTCCACTTGTCTACTAACCATTGCAGAAAATCTACCTGAGCCCTCATGCCGGGTATGGCCCAGAATTTAAGTAGTTCGCATGCTCTTAAGGCCTGTATTGAAGGTGGATGAATTAATGTGGCTTGATCCACATCTTTGTGTTCCCATTCCCGCCAAACAAGCATTTTGTTTATCTACATTGTAAAAAAGGCAGATTAGAACATTTTAATTTCAAAAATTTTGGGCAGAAATGAAAAAATTAGGGTTTTAAAATGTATTTTGCGAGGTCCGCACTCGCTAGTTAGGGACAGTGTGTAGGTTCACACTCATCCTTAGGAGTAGGTGCGGGACCCCGACTTTTTATTTTGTATGAAAATTCGGGGTCCATAGGGGCCACATGTTGCACCTACGGACCCCCCCGCGAGTGATTTTTTAACCAAATTTTTCTTTAAAAAATCAATTCTAAAGCCCTAAAATGAAAATTAAACAGTTGAAATGCAAGATAGGGATGATGTGGATTACCTGGAGCGGACGGTTCTCGATTCCAATGGTCGGAATTTCCGCAATCTTCACAAGAAATTTCTTACCAAAAGCTCTTACTTTTCACTCTGAAGTCAAACGGTAAAATGAATTTACAAAATCCCTTTTTATAAGCTTTTTTGAATAATGAATTTTTAATTTGTTTATTTTTTCACTTTAAAAAGGTCACTTTTGATGCATTTTTATTAATTTTAAATAGGTATGAGTAATGTTTTGAGTTTTTGTGCAGAATATTAGACTTTCAGGGAGAATTGATCATTTTCAACAAAAAAACATACGAGTCCTCTTTAAGCTCTTTTCTGACTCATAAAATATGAAAAGATTTCCGAGTTTTTTCTTTTAAACTCGTTAAAATGGAATTAAAAGGACGGCCCACTTACAACTCTTTTCTGACTGTATAAACATGAAAAGATTGCTGGACTTTTGTTATTTCAATTTCGATATTGGTAATAAAACGTTGTGTTTTTTATCACTTTTTTACTTTTTCAGACTGAAGGCACTAATTATGAAAGGTACTCCTTGATCGTAATGATCAAGCGGTTCTCTCAAGTATTATTTTATACTTTTTTGGGCTTGGGGGACACAAATTTATGAAAAAGGACAACCCTGGAGTTTTCTCAAGTTTTTCTTCTGACTCCCTAAAATTGAAAAACACCGAGTTTCTCCTATACTGGACTTGTTAAAATTTAACAGTAAAGGACCTGTTCAATTTCAAACAGGAACGGATCACTCCTTCTTAGGGTTTGAATTTTAAACTAAATTGGACTCATCCGAAGGATGAGCTTATAATCAAGCAAATGTTATCCTCCTCAAGCTTGTCAAAAATAAAGAGGTACTTGCCAGAAATTGTGGGGGAAAAGAGAGAAAAATGAACCTGTTTGTTATACTTTGTGCTTAGAAAAGTAGTGAACCACTCTTGAACACGACACTTTTTGTTCACCTGGGTTGGAAAATCCTTTTCCTAACAGTTAGTCAAACCATATTGAAAGTTTTCAACCAGTTTTTGGGTATTAGCTTTGGGTCAATTGTCACCAAACCATCTGCAATGTCATTATGTGTTCAAGAGGTCAGTTCAAATAAACCATTCATTTGCAAAATATTTGTCTTCCATCTTGACCATCCTTGAGTTAGTCCTTACCAAATACATTTCTTCAAAACTTGATCTATGATTTCGTGTTGTGGGCTTGCCTACGACGGATCGCTTCCTATCGACTCCAACTCATTATCTAGAAAGATGATCTAGGAATCTTCAGTACCTTGGAATCCGCATGCCTCAATGGCAGGTTTCTCGCCTTTGATGACAGGTTGCATCATTAACCTTTGATCAAAGGATTATGTGACATGTTCGACATTGAATCATTTATTCACATTTCATGGATTGTACTAAGTACTTTGAGGGCCATTGACATTACTGGTGGTTTCTCTTACACTTTTTAACAATTTACATCATTGACTGGTAATCAAGTGGTTTCTACCATGTTCGACTTTGACACATTCATTCACATGGATAGAATCGTACTAGTTCGGGAAGCATAAATCAAGACCCTGGATCTAGTTTCCACCTTCCAGGCTACGAGGAATTTTGTTATTCATTATACAGTGGACTATTCATAAATAGATGGCTATGCCCATACTGTGTCTACATATGTCTATACTTGTGATGTATTACAAAATAATTCCCGTATCAGAGCAGTTTAGATAGTTTTCTAGTCAGTTTTGATCTAAATATGGGAATGCCTACCTCAGCGATGATATGTTCATATATATATATATATATTTTGCTTTGAATGTTTTTACAGGTTCCAACCAGGGTATCCATAGGAAAATCCTTGAAATGATAAAGTACTTCACTCTTCTTAGATGACAAAACCATCCTCATCTATTACAGACTTCGCACTTTAGGGGGGAATTTGTTGCACAAAAATTGTCACTTTGACATTTTGCAATCAATGTGAGTCTATCACCACTCATACCTTCCTCCTTTGCAAGTCTTAAAACTTAGTTCTTCATATCAAGCCTTGAAAATAAGAGAAAGACCTTAAACTTATCTAAAACTCTCGTTCCGCACTTTCTCTTAGCATTACCTGTGGTACAACACCTATTGGTCATGTCCCCTACGCACCTGACCGCTCTGTTTCTGTGTTATGGGTGCGGACCCCTGTAAAAGTTAATAAGGCGCAAGTACATTCTTAAAAACTCACTTTGAGTCATTTCTGGAGGCTTCTAGAGGGAATATTGAGGTGGCAAGTTCGCTCCTTGAGGGTTCATGCATCCCATACCTTAAGGAGCTAACCCCTTGATGTGAGGAGCTTATCTCTTTGAAGAAGGACTCTATTCCTTCAATGGTGGACCTGCAACCTCCTTCCTTTGCACTATAAAATGAAGCTTTGGGCTAGTTACTTAGGAGGTTGAAAGCTGAATATTTTTTAGGGTAAATGCTGTTGGAACTTACTCTTCCTAATTGATCTTTTGAGAGGAGAGATTACATACCTTTTGATCTCATTTGGAAGAGAGTGAGGCTTGTCAAAGTAGAGGAGATTCCTGTTTGGACCCTGGGAAGAGCTTGTACAGCATCAAGGCACCAAAGGTTGTAAATTTCTTCTATTTCAAAGTTAATACAATCAAGTTTATTTTTCTTAATAAGCCGTGTTTTATGGTTTATTTCATGGATTCCTTGATCACCATGATGAACATGATTTATTATATTAGCTATGCAGGTGCTATTTGATGTGTGCTTGTTTGTGATTGTAGGTTCTTAAAAGGAAACTCTTTTGGAGCTGTTGGAGCATGGTTGCCACAAACTAGTGTTGGACTTAAGGTAGGGTCTAAAACACCTCTTTAGTTTTTATCAATGAATCACAATATGTTTAGAGAAAGGTAGATTTGCTTGTCTTGCTTGTTGCTAGATATTTGTTGATATTAGGGAGATCGGTCTTGTCTGCAAGAACGATTTATCCGGACAACACTACTTGCCTCTAAATTGCATTACAATGAGGCTCAAGGGTCTTTTTATTATTGAAAAATAAGAGAAAACCCTAAACAACCAAAACCATAACCCGAGGAGATGTAACACCAAGAGTTTATGGGCCTCGTTGGGGTTAGTTGGGCAACCAACTTCCGAGGGTCATGACTTGTTCATATTATCTCCATTTGACGCGCATGATATCCTGTTGGAAAGATCTCTTCAAGGACTTTGACAAAATAAATGACTTAACAAAATTCGATGGTAGTAGATTGCCAAAAACTGTCATTTAGGGTCTCAAAATGGCTCCGGAAGTTTAGGACCTGAAAAAACTGCTAAAAATAGTAAATTGTGCTACAATTAAGGAAACTGAAAAGATGAAAGAAACAACGGTGGGGGTCCAAGTAGAATTGGCAGGTGGCCACCAATATCCACCTAGATCAAGCAGAGCAACCATGAACACAATGTCCTTCTAACCTTCCTCTTTCTCTCCATCACGTTATGATCTATTTAATCATCACTATAACTCTTGTTCCAATGCACTTCACTATGTATGCTGACGAAATGTTTAGTTCGGGTGATATGCAGGTCATTGAATTGGAGATAAAGAACATCTAACATATAGGTTGTTGGATTTGAATTTACAGTGTGTAAACCATCATACCATTGCGTGTTGGGTAGTTGGATAAATAAACATGAATTATTTTTAATAACTCCAATTACAATGAAACATGTGGACATGATGCCATTAGCTTGTGTTATTAATTTTTAAAAATTTCGTTATATTGTAAATTCAAATTTTATTAATTCTAAATTCTTTTGTGTAGACCTTTGTAGATTGAATTTCAAAGTGTGGAGGTGTACACAATGAGCTAAACTTTTACACAATATCTTTCTGCACAATGAATACATAGGGCTGCTTGCTTGAAGCGCCAATTTCACATTTGGTAGACGAAGTTTATTTCAATTAGATCTTTCATGGAATTAGTGCAGGGTCTTGTGTGTGTTAGAATTAGCTACGATTAGGTGCACTACAACGATTACATGGTGGATCCTAGAATTTGGTATCAGGATTGGTCAATGAATGGGCATGTTCCATGTGGGTAATGGGGAGCATTGGTGGTTGGTTCAACCATTTTGTGGATGTTCATTGTGTGAAAGATTATTGTGAAAGTTCAGCTCATTTTACAGACCTCTGCATATTGAAGTTCAATGTGTGGAGTTCCACAGAATGAGCCAAACTTCTGCATAATAATATTTCCCACAATGAACACAATAGGGTTATTGGCTTGGAGCAAGAAATTCGCATATCAGACTCTAATACTACAAATTTCTCAAAGCAAAGATTGCATTATTCGAAGGGGCCGTTGATTCTTGAGTAATGTCTTGCCCCGAAGTGCTTGCATTGTAGCTCAGTTCAACTTGCTCTACTGCGCATGCTACTCAATCATGAGCTTGCTTGCATGTGTAGCACCATGGATCATCATTCACTATAAGAAATGAGACATAAACACTTTTGTTTTGAATTGAATCCAACAACCAGGTTTGTGGATTTGCGACTGATTTGTCTTAATCAAGAGGGCATCTCTTTCGTCGGTGCTCTCTCCCATTACTCCTACCTCAAAAACAAAATAAAAAATGACAAATCCCCTTTACTATTTATATAAAGAGAACACCCGTCTTATTATAGAAAACATAATTAACTCTTGTTCTTCCCATTTCCATGCAAGGATTAGTCCTTGGGCTTTTACTAACGTATCTATGTCGTTTTTTCATTTTTTATAAGTAGTGTTGGGGGAAGAGGAGATGTACCGAATGCAAACCCATGAAGACATGGTATGTATTATTAATCCATAACAGAGGATTGGTGGTATAACAAAATGTCATTTTTTTTTTTTTTTGGTAATTTGGGTTGCAAAAGTTCAAGGCTTAACTATAACTCCATAATCTGAGCTTCATAGGCACCCATGTTCTTCTTATAGCTTAGCAGGTTTGCACCTGCAGGTTACAAATTTCTAGTCGTCATGAACCAAAATTTTGTGCATCTAAGCATCACTATCTGACCAATTACCAATTTTCAGCATAAAGTAGTTAAATTGGATAAAACCAAGGAAATTATATCATGAAAATTAAAAAGAATTATTACATTTGGCATTATTTGAAAACATTGATATCAGATATAAAATCATGATTTTCAAAACATTAAAAGAGTAATATTAATGTATATTTTCAAAATTAACACAAATGTATATGTTTGGATTGTTGTTATCGAGAATAGTGTCCACTCAGAGCTGCTATTCCCACTAAGACTGGTAGCTATCTTAGAAACAAACAAGTAAAGACTACTTTCGTTTTCCTTTATGAAAATAGATAAGAGAGGAACAAAAGACACTAGCCTTAGTCTTGCGCTTGGTTCCTTACTTGATTCCTCTCCTTCCTGATAGATCTTTGTCACTTCTTCCTCGTCTGCCTAGCTCTAAAGAGCACCTGTGAAATAAAAGAAGCATACTACTATCGAAGAATAGAGATCTATATTCATAAATAACATAGGACCAGATATGTATTAACCATACAAATGCATATACAATCAAACATACAAGAATATGGAGGAAAACTTGAATAGCTTTATTAATATCAAGAAAAGCAGAGGATTACAACCAATTGTTCTGACCCACATCATCCTCCAGCAACAATCCCTTATCACCTCCAGTAAGCTAGTCACCACACTATGAGTTCACCAGAAAACCAATAGCACTCTCTACAAGATACAAGATTCCAGCCTCTGGATCTCTGTGATGAGGGATCCATATATGGATGATTGTAGGGGGGTGAGTCATCTTCTGGGGTTTTGATTAGTGTCTTCTCTGTGATAGTTCTTGATTCCACTTGGAGACTGATGATCTCTTACTCATCCCTGGTCAAAAATAGAGAGGCAAGTGTCAGAGGGGAAGCTTCTGGAAGATTCCATGATCTTCCACCTCGCAAACTGTCTCTGCCATTTGTCCATTCTCGCCCATCTCACCCTACAGAGGGGCCATTTAGTATGCATCGCACCCTTTACACTAGGAAGGTGATACACATCGTACCCTCTGCACTGGGTATTCAGTATGGTCCAGTTTTGACCATTTATGAGCAGTTTTTTGTGGAGAACTTCTGGGAGATGATGTAATCAACTGAATTTGTTCCTTTAGGTAGTGAAGCAACACTTTTAGGGACTTAGGATCCTTCAGTTTATGGACATTTATGATTGGGGTTGCAGTGCCCAAAAATTTCTATAACAGTTGCCCCTTAAAGCATGAGGTCGTTAATCTTTTGATGTCGGGTGAAATGCTTTACCATGAGGATCCGAAATTTTTTCGAGCTGGGAGGCAACCTGTAATATGATACAATACAATACATTATCTTCATAATATTTTTCATGATCTAGCTGAGGTGGGCATTCCCATGCTCAACTTTATAAATTCATTTTCATGTACATAGGACAGACAATTGTCTGTGTAGCAGACTGATGATTCGGACTCATCATCCTCTGATTTGGATGATCATCTATTCAGTAATGATGTACATTTGATGTCTTTATATTCTTGAATATATCGCAGCCCGGATGGATGAAACTAGATCCGGGGTCTTCAAAACTCGTTCAAACTTCACTTAGAGTACAAGTCAATCCATGTGAAAAATGTTCTGGGGTCCGAACATGGAAAGACATCGCCTGATTACCAGCCAATGATGTAAGTTGTTAACAGGTGCGAGAGGAATCACCAATAATGACAATGACCCTCAAGGTACTACAGTACAATTCGCGTGGTGTGAAAAAGGACTTGACGTCGAACACCGCACAAAATCTCTCGGTCGAAGGCCATAAATGCAAACCTGTCGCCGAAAGTGAGAAACTTGCCATTGAGGCATGCAAGCTTCAAAGTACTTAAAGGGTTGTTCCTAGGTCGACTTCTTGGATAATAAGCTGATGTCGACAAGAAGTGACTTGTCGTAGGAGGGCCTTAATGAATCCCACATCTACGACACAGAATGAAGCAAATGATTTTGGAGGTGAAAACGATCTGATGATACAGGGTTCAGGGTGGCAGTCATGAAAGGAATGGAGCGTGAATGTATTGTAGTGGGTGAGACATAGGTGAATTCTCTGAATGACTTCTCTTGAACATATCGATGACACTAACAATGGATTGGTAGCGTTAAACCTAAAGATGGATGGTGTGACGGACCAATGGTGATATGACTAGTGAATGGAACAACCCAACCCGGCTCGGATGCAGAGAGAAAGTGTCATGCTCAAGAGCGACTTGCTACCAATAAAGTCTTTTCAAGTTTTCTTCCCAATTTTCCCCAGTTATTGCTGACCAGTACCTCTTTATTTTTGTCAAGCTTGAGGAGGATAACATATGCTTGTTCTATAATCCGCCCTTCGGGTGAACCTATCGCTATATTTTAATGAGCCTAGAGACAGTGAAACTTGTTCTCATCCATTTGGACGAGTTTGCCACTATTTAGTTTTAATGAGTTTAACGACAAAGATAACTCGCTCCTTTTCAATTTTAGAGAGTTTGAAAGGGATGGAGAGGAAACTCCAAAGATTCTTTTTCGTCATATAATTCCTTAAGTCTAAAAAAGCATAAAATAATATGAAAGGGATGAATGTTCGGTAATTTTAACGAGCCGAACAAGACAAGCGTTCGATCTTTTTGTGTAATAATCCCTCAAGTCCAAAAAGATTAAAATCTAGAGGAGGGATAGCACTTCCTATGACTTTAATGAGCCGGAGAGGCTAATCGCTCGGCAATCTTTTCATATTTTACGAGTCAGTTGAAAAGAGCTTAAAGGAGACTCGTTTTTCGAGGAACGAGTGATGATTTTGGGTAGCAGCTGATTCCAGGAAAGATTTGGAATTTTCCAATCACGACAGTGTCACAAGGATGGCTAATAGAATCACTCTTCGCAGATGTTCCTCAAAAGGGTAAACAATCAAATGGAGGTGAATGATCGGCTAAAAACCAGAGTGGAGGTGATGATGAGAACACGACCAAGGCTCAAAAACTGATGATAATGCATTCACAATGGTTATTTACCAGAAAATTGGTTCATTTTTTAATGAGCTTAAACTCTGGGGGAAACATTTACTCATTGCTTATGTTTATTTTTTAACGAGCTTGAATTCCACGTTAAAACTGATCGTGCCAGTCATATAATAAGGATATCTCATCTAAGATGCCATTTTTTATGGAGCTTGCACCTTTTAAAGCTTTGCCCCAGATCCTTTCTTTATGCAAGTTAGGAAATGACCAACCTTATGAGTTTAAAGGGTTAGAGGACCTACAAATTTAAAAAATAAATGGTCGCTCTTTGCTTGCATGCGAAAAGGTTTGCATGCCCCTAGGTATAGCGAAAAATTCCTAGGTTACCATATGAAATTTTTCCATCCGCGTCGTAGACAAAATGCTTCCTTGGCGATGTCTACCGAAATAGACAAAGGTGAGTGGCGTAGTCACCTCCACTCACATAACTTTGACGAGGGAATCTTATTCCAATCTAATCCCATTTTCCTAAACGGATGGGTGTGTCAGACTAGTCATATATCCTCCGTGGAAACCTACTCCATACGCAAGGTTTTTCTACCGAAACAGACCAGGGTGCATGCCCCCTGGGTTTTAGTCATATCCTCCTGAATCAATCGCGCTCATCAGGTGGATGGACTAGAGATCGATGAGACATTACTTTTGTGAAAAGACCATTTAGGGATGGAATTTGACTATTTGCTATGTGTGAACCAGGGAATGACAGTTGGTTTACGATCTTGACCACTTTGCCTTCGGGTGGAAAACACATTACTCTAAAGAGTGAGGAGACGACGGCTCCTATGCAATAAATATAGTCACGTCCAAGGAGTAGATTATAATCCAGGGGTCCTTGGACTACCATCACATTCATGTGAACAGTTTTCCTTCTCAAAGTAATGGGCACATTGGGAAGGATCCCTAACGGTCGACTGGTTCCTTTGTCAAAGCCTTTCAGAATTCTCATTTCAGGCAAAAGCGATGGCGAACCAAGCGCTTTCCAAGCAGTTGAGGAAAGGATACTCACCGAAGCCCCTTCATCTATGATGGTACCAGCCATGACCATTCTGTCATCTTGTACAATGATTCGGAATGGTACACTAGCTGGTAAACGGGGTCTGCCTAGTAGATTCCAGTCGAAGGAAATGACTAGGTTGCTTGGAGGTGGGACCGAATAGACGGCTGGATATGACTCTGATGAACTTCCTTCCTGCGGTAAAGGAATGGGTAGACTGCCCCCAAGTTCATCGGAGTCTATGTTTACGAAAAGAATTTGAACGGTGTCGTTCTCTTTCTCTTCAGTGACGACATCATTCAAAGATGAACATTCTGAAGGCAAGACCGGGTCAACTGCCACCTCGACCTTTTGACTTTCATCTGGTATGGACTCAGAGGGTTCATTTTCGATGATAGACGTTTCGGCCGACCACAATGGGGTGCCAGCCAGATTTTCAACCAGTGGAGGACTTGGCAAGAGTTTCTTATATCCAGGAGGGAGCCGTAGTGATGAAGCAGGACGGTCATCCAAAACTCTTTTAGCTTCGTCTAGGAAGGGACAACAGTGGACGGCATGATCGCCTTCACACAATTTGAAAGGAAATTTGCGATTCCTATTCTGTCCAAATACTTCACTTTCACTGGTTGATGGTGTGCTTTCAACATGATCATCAGAGGTTGACGACACCGGATTGTGCAAACGAGGAGACCAGTCCCTTAAGATCTGAGTGATGCAAGGACAATCTCGATGATAGTGGTCTCCATTGCAAATGACACAAGGAGATTTAGGTTTAGATGGTGCGGTGTGAGGATTTTTGCTAGACGACGCCTGGTTGCCCCCTTTCATTTTTGGTTCTTTCTTCTTCTTTTATTTTTTCTCTTTCCGCTTCTTCTTCTTCTCAGTTACTTGATCTTTAGCTTTACCAGCTTTATCAAGCGAAGATGAAGGAGGAGAGGGAGAAACAGATGAAGTAGAAGGTTGGGGGGCAACTCTAGTATCATCTAGTTGCTGACTTGACTGTTCAGGAATTACGGTATTTTGAACGAAAGAGGTAGAGAAGAGCCATACGGGCAAACCAATCGTCAACCCTAGAAGTGACAATGTGGCCATATGGGGTGCACCAACATCTTCCCAAGAGGAGAAAGGACTAGGATTTCCTCCAAGGGGAAATCCTTGGTTGGTAGACTCCATTTTTCTCAACCTAAAGACCAATGGGGGAACTTGTGATGTTATTCCAATTAAAATAAATTTTAGACGCTTTGACACAACTTATTTTTTCAATTTTAAAGAGTCGAGAAAAAACAAAATATGACTCTAGTCACCTTCGATTTTTAATGAGCCTGAAATGACAAGTGCTCAGATGGACCTTTTCTTTTAAGGAGTCTAAAAAGGAACGAAAGAGACTTCTGTGGAAATCTAGGCAGAGGGGATTACCAAACCAATAGCAAAACTGTAGAATACTTTTTACGGTACAGCAATCAATCTTCCCGAATGCTGTGTTCAGTGCATTGCGATCGATAGGGTGGCAGACACGGCTTCCTATGGATAAAGGATGTAGCCTATTGTGGTCTCCCAATATATACTCGACGGTATGTGGGATCACAAAAGTCCGTACTGGCACTTGTCGTCTTCAGAGTGGAGGAATCACCCAAACCAACAATGAAAACAATTAGTTACTAGGTTTTACGACACCAAAAATACATCTCTTAACCTTAGACTTTCTAGATGTATTGCATTAGGTCCAAAGCTGTTTTTTT
>APFE030954644.1:45534-95817 GCA_000404065.3 Pinus taeda
TTTAAGATTATTGAATCTAAGGAAGATA
Source organism: Pinus taeda (assembly GCA_000404065.3). Taxonomy (NCBI): domain Eukaryota; kingdom Viridiplantae; phylum Streptophyta; class Pinopsida; order Pinales; family Pinaceae; genus Pinus; species Pinus taeda. The sequence goes on from APFE030954644.1 coordinate 45,563, forward strand.
TATATTGGTGTATAAGATTTTTTGTTTGTAAGACAAGGGATCTACTTCTCCATAGTGATTTGACTGCTAAATTTTAAAAAACATACATATTTTATCTCTCTAATTTTGAACTTGTAATTGTAGGAAGAAACACATGCTCTTAACCATTAAACTCACTCATATAGATAATGGAGATAATGGAGAAAGCTGTTATAGTGATGATAAGATTGAGATTCTAACTTTAGATCTCAAATCCTAATATTCAGGAAATGGTTCAAACTACCTCATTGTGTGAAAGCCTATATGTATTAGGCTGTTCTCCATATAAAAACATAGAGTGTATTGCATGAGTGTGTATACTATCCAAGTGAAATGGGTGTATTGCATACCTGGAGAGCCATTTAATTAATAGAATATAAATTTTTGCCATTTTTATCACTAGAAATATTATGACCTATAAAAAATAAAAAAAATTAAAGAAGCAAGCATCAGACAGAAATCTATCTATTAATAAGAGTGTACTGATTATTCTGTATTGGAAATTGTTCTATGTTACTATACGGATTGCTATATTTTCCAAACTTCACGATTTTATCTTTTTAATCATGATTCTGTACTGTAATTGTATAGTTCCACGCCTACCTACCATATGGTTTCACAGCAATCACTGTCGAGTACCTAATGCTTGTCGTTCTATACACACGGCTATTCCAAATTTGAAATCGATAAATTTGATTAATTAAAATGAAATAGGTTGTCTTTGTCTCTCAAATCCATTTGTTCTGTGGATGTTTGAAAAATGGCCTGTTCAAAGAATTTGGTCCATTCAAAGTAGCCATTTAAAAAATCGAGTCAATTGAATGAGATGAACAGAAACCAACTTTTTTCTTTCAGATTTTTGCCAATTAGGGTATCGAAGGTAATAATTAAATTATATTTTCAATGCTCTTTCTCGAATATCCATTATAACTTCATGTACGACCTGTTTTTAAATTTTAAAATCTTTGTTTCACAGCTTGAATCCACTAAAACTTCATTGATGAAGGTTGCTAGGGAACCTCTAATAAAATATTTTTTAACATAATTAATAATCCATATCAGTTTTTTCCATGTTTCCACTACTGACGTTATATGACGTTATATCAGTCAAATCATGTACCTTTAAATATTAAAAATAACTCAATCTTATGTCATGTCTGAGATGTGATGGTATCCTTTTAACCTTATCGAAAACAATCACTCTGTAACAATAAAAAACCAAACAATCATATTCTGTAATAATAAAAAACCATTAAAATGTCGTAATAATTCACAATACCTGCCTCTGAACATTGTGGCCGTGCAGTCCAGGATTGCTATTGGGTAAAAAAATGTCGTAATAATTCACAATTCTTGCTTCTGAATATTTTTCCGTGCAGTCCATGATTGATATGGGGTAATATTATTGGGTTATTAAGGATGCTAGTTTTTGGACTTGTCTCAATAATATTTTTGGGTAAAAAATATTAGTTTTTTGTGGTTTTAAATAGGTTTTTGATTATATATATAGATTTCACACCTAAGACTTTTGACTCCATAAAGTTTTGAGAGACCCTATACATTCACACCTAACCTGAGCACTTAGAATATGGACAATTTCATAAAAGACCCTAAACACTTGAATTATGGACAACTCAAATTCACGTCTCAATCCCATCAATCCCCTTGACTCTAACCAAATTAGACTTGAAAATACACCCAAAAAAATGTTCACCATAGAGGGTGAATTGATTGTCGGATAAGTTATTGAGAACCGGAAAGTTAATTATTTTCTATCTCCACTCGATAATCAGTCCACTTAATTTTCCTATATTCTTCATATAACTGCATTCTTTCGACAATACCCGTATCCTTCTATTGTACTTGTTAGCTCTGCTATGTGGCGTTGATTTTCTAATGCCGGAAAGAGATCTGGTCTGTTTGGTTGTGTCCAAAAGGGGAGCTTATATTGGTCGCTTTCCCTGTTTCCTCACCCCTCATACCTTTAATCTTCCTCACTTCCTAAACGAACTTTCTAAACCCGACAAAATTCCCTTGGCCTCAGCCCCAAGTGCAAAACCCCAAAGCACCCATAAAACCCTACCATATGTCTTCATGCATTCGTAACTCGTCACGCCGCATCCCTCTCGTTGATCATTCCCTGATAATCTAACGGCCCACACCGCACCCGAAAAGGTGATTCGCTCAACCAATTTTCACCGTCAGATGCATCTCCGCCCAATCCAACCATCTTCGCATTTATCGCGCTAGCAGCTTGATCGAGCGATAGCGCGCTATGAGAGCGGTTTTTCTCTCTCATCCGCCACTTTGTGTCGATCATTGAGTGGAATCACTCGGCCCCGAGTGTTTACCACTTAGCGCTCGAAAGCGGTGCGATGAAAACCGTTACTGCCCGTCCAAACTGCCCTTGCCTGATAAACGCCCGTGCAACTCCATTTCCCGAGGACCGTCTGATCTGTCCACTGAAGATCCAACGACCCTAACATGCCCTGCTCCCACCTTGGTCGATAGTCCCCGCCGAACCATCTCCGCCGCTCATTTCCTCGATCTGACGGTCATTTTTCTCGCTCACCCAAATCGTCCACCTACCCATGCATTCCACATCCTATGACCATTCTGTTGCCCGAAGAAGGAGAGGACCAGCTCTGCCAACATCAATAAACAATAATATCCCCAACAACCATATTTAACATAAAGCATGGCCAAAGGAGAAAAGGACATAGCACGACTCTGTAATTGAATTTATCAGTCATGGATTTCATTGGTATGAGCGCTCTGACCGCCTAAAGGACAACACATCACCTGAACAGATCGGATTCACCCGCTGAAACAAGCAACTTCATTCAGAGATTCCATTAGGCAGTTAAATGCAGTTGGTGGTCAATTATGACCCCTCCATACCTAAAGGACCAAGTGCCATTGTAACGAAAAGTTATAAATATCCAGAAGGAAGATATAATTAGGGTTGGCATTTGATGTAAGGTTCAACTTCTGGAGACTGTAGACATTTTGTCACTTGCAGCGTCTCATCTTCATTTTCAGCAAATACAAGCTTCTCTTGCAATTAACTGCTCACTGTCTGTTTTCCTCTGTTCCAAGCCTGTACCTGATATGCTATGTTCTTGATCTTTTGATGTTTAGCACTAGATAACTGTCATCTTATCTCTGGGTTAGAATCTTGAATGCATCACTGAATAGGTTACTCAGGTTTCTTTCTATCTAATGTAGGAGAGTTGTCATCCTGTCTTTGCATTAATAGACTAGATTTGTAGGTTTCTGTACTAGTTGCAGCAGGCCATCACATGGTCTTGTGTATCTGCTAGTGTGGTTAACATTCTCCATATTCACCTAATATCTAAACCATGAGCATTAGTAGTCTAAAGCCTTGTAGTCTGAGGGTGTTCATGCATGTCTGGAGTGAAACAAAGTAGAAGTGGTTATCTGGCTTGAACCAAACCATCATTCCTTCCATTAAACCTTGCAATAATAGTTGAATTTATATGTTACCGGGCATCTTCGTGCTACAACCTAGGGGAGTTTCTTGGAATCTTAACATAATTGGCACCGTTGCCAGGGAGAGGAGATTGAAGTTCAGCTTCCCTGGGAGAACGACACAGATCCAACTTTGATGATAGACAAAGTCTGGACACATTTTTGGTTGTAATCAGCTATCTGGCGACTCTACCGGAGGACGAACCTTTTGGCGACTCCACATCATAGTTCTAGTTTAGTTTGTGAGACACACTTGGAGAAATCCTCGGAAATCACCAGTTGACCCGATGCCTGACCCTGAGAAGATTGTTAAGCAAAGCAAGATATCATGAAAAGGAGCATCCAGATCAGGTAAGCCTAAACAATCTTATGTATCTCTGTAAGAAAGGATTGTAACTGAGCATGCACAGGTTGAAAATATAGATCCTAGCACTATCAGTAAAGAAATACTCTCAGAGATTCATAAAGCTCCTTGTTCAATAAGTTCTCCTTTGGATCTCAGTTCAAAGGAACCCTCCCTACCAATCCATCATATTCCTTTAGCCCTGTCATTTATTTCTCAACTTCCTCCCTTTCAAACTGCCAGTACCCTCCCATCCACCCCAGTCATGGCAGGCCCACAAGCACCCACCAAGATGGAAAGAATCATAGCTGCTAGGTATGGACCCCTGGTCCTACCTATTCCTTTGAATGCCATGCCTGCAAGAGAATATCAAAAATACATTCCTAAGTTCACTGGTATAGAGGGAGTAACAGCTGAAGAGCACCTTGAGTCTTTTTATAGCTATGCTAATAACCTAAATATCAGTGAAGATGATGTTTGGATGAGAGTATTTGTCCAAAGCCTTGATGGAGAGGCTAGAAAGTGGTTCATAGAGCTGACCCCTAGGTCTATAGCATACATTGAAGCATTAGAGATGTGTTTTTAAAGCATTGGGGAGATAAGAAAGACCTGCTATATTACCATACTGATTTTGGAAACCTGAACAGGGAAAATGGAAAGTCGTTGTCTGATTTTAATAAAAGATTCAATTGTATGTATAGCAAGATACCAGCTGAAGTGAAGCCTACCCCCACCTCTGCCAAACTCACCTATGCCAATGCCTTTGATTTTGATTTACGCCTGCTATTAAGAGAAAGAAGATGTGCTTCTCTAGCTAAAATGCAAGATGCAGCCTTGGAGGTGGAATCGAATATCATGGCTGTAGAGAAACTCAAAGGGCATGTTGATAGAAGGAGGCAAAGAGGTGAGTCTTCCTCTTCTTCTTCATCTTCAGAACCCAAAATAGACAAAATGGCTAAAATGATAGAGTCATTGGCTGCTGAAATCTCCAAGCTGAAGGTTGAGGAGAGTCCTAGGAAAGCAAGGCTTCCTAATACATTTGATCCTAGAAATCCAAATCCATACCGAAGAGCAAATGAACAATTGCAGATCATTCAAAGGGGCAAAGATGCCAGTGAAGAACAAAGGGTTAAGACTCCCTTCCAGAATGTAGTCATGGAGGAGGAGCAGTTTGATGAAGAGGATGAGATTCACTACATGGAAGACAAGGGAAGTGCTGCCTTTTTGACATTAGCTGCCTACGAGGAGTCATTACTCAAGGACCAGACCAGTCAAGAGTGGGACAGAGAAGCTGTTCTGTAGACTGAAGACCAACAGAGATATAACTTGAGGTCAAGAATGAGTAATGTCAAAGAGGATCCATCCCAAAGAGTTGTTGTCCCCATAGAGCAACAGATTAGCAAGCAGAAGCGATCGTCAACTGATCCCACCACCTTGAAAGCACCCGCTCAAGAGGTAAGAGGCCCTGATAAGTCCCCTTCCCCTTTCAACTTTGAATTAGAAGTCTAGAAGTTAAAAATATCTATACCTCTGATAGAACTTGTAAAGAGTGAGGTCTTTAAGAAGCCCATCCTTAATGCCCTTGAGATGAAAGTCACACAAGCGTCAATGACTATGTGAATTAACAAGATGATAAACCTGTAGTTGTGCTTAGCCCAATGATTGAACCTGCAGATGGTAATTCCCCATCATTTTATGTCTCCTTAACCATTCATGACAAAATCCTCCAAAACTGCCTGCTGGACACAGGTGCCAACCATAATCTGATGCCCAAAGCTGTCATGGAAGAGTTAGGCCTTGATATTACCAAACCTTGTCATGACTTGTTTTCCTTTGATTCGAGGAAGGTGAAATGTGAGGGGTTAATCAAAGATTTGGATATCGCACTAACTTAGCTGCCCATGAAAAGCATGATGATGGATATTGTGGTAGAAGATGCCCCCCTAAGTTTGGTATGTTACTTTCCAGAGCGTGGATTAAGAGGTTGGGTGGGACATTGCAAAATGACTTGTCTTATGCCATTGTCCCAGTTTTTGTAGGAGAAAACAGAAGACTATGTAGGGAAGCCCAGCTGGCCTATATCATTAGTGATGAGAAGAATCCCACTAATCATCCCATTTATGCTGTGGACACTGATTTTGGATCATGTATTCTCTAAATTGAAGAATCCCAAAGGGAATCGGTGCAGCTCAAAGAACCAGTATGCCAGGCCATGGAAGAAGAAGGCACACAGGCTTGGGATATGTTCTTTGATGGAGCCTGTTCAAAGGAAACTGTAGGAGCAGGAGTGGTACTGGTGTCTCAAAAGCAAGAAAGCACACATCTGTCTTTTAAACTGACTTTCTAGGTCACCAACAATATAGCAGAGTATGAGGCTCTGGTATTGGGCTTAAACGCTACCAAAGACATGGGAATCAGAGACATAAAGGTGTTTGGAGATGCTGATCTCATCATTCAACAAGTGAACAAAATGTTCCAAGAAAGGCACCTAAGGTTGAAAGCGTATAGGGATGAGGTATGGAGACTCAAAGAATCTTTTGATAGCTTTTGTATCTCATATATTCCTAGAGTGGAAAATCGCCTTACTGATTCCCTTGCTGTATCTACTAGCATGTTCATCCCTCCTATGCCCCCTAGATTGGCATATGAAGTCCAAGTAAAATATAGACCATCCTTGCCTGATAATGTCCAACACTGAAATTTTTTTGAGGATGATGATGAAGTAAATAGGTTTCTGCGAGTCATTGATGAATTCTATGAAATGCAAATTGATTAAGAGAATGAAACCTTGGAGGAATGTCCCCAGCCCTAGCTAAGGAACAAAATTGGTCCAAATAGCATTCTACAGTTGCCTAGCTATCATATACCTAAAGGGCTAGTGCCTCTAGAGAAGTTGTTTGACCATAATGATGTGCCTCATAAGATTGCCCAAGAAGAAAATCAGTCGGTAGTCCATAAGCATAACATAGGGAGTACAGATCATCCAAAGTATATAAATCTATCCACCCATTTGTTTGTTGCCCAAAGTTCTGAATACTGCACCTTAATGAAGCAATTTGCTAATGTCTTTGCTTGGGAATACAGTGACCTCAAAACTTATGACAAAAATATCATCCAGCATAAGATCCCATTAGAGAAAGATGCCATTCCTTACAAACAGAAGCTGAGACCCATTAATCCTTTGCTCCTCCCTCTAATTGAAATAGAAATCAACAAGTTGTTGGCTGCCAAAATCATAGTCCCTCTGAGGTATTCAAAGTGGGTAGCCAACTTGGTAGTGGTGAGGAAGAAAAGTGGAGATTGATTTGAGGAACCTGAACAAATGTTCCAGAAAGGACAACTATCCCCTGCAAATATGGAACATTTGCTACAGAAAGTCTCAGGAGCCAAAGTTATGTCTTTCTTGGATGGATTTTCAGGGTATAACCAAGTTGTTGTGCATCTAGATGACCAAGAAAAGACTGCTTTCACCACTCCTTGGTGCACTTTTATGTACTCTAAGATGCCTTTTGGGCTGATGAATGCTGGGGCTACCTTTCAGAGAGCCATGGATATAGCATTTGTAGGAGAGGAGGATAAGTTTGTCCTTGTCTACTTGGACGATATAATAGTATACTCCAACAATCATCAAGAGCATTTGCAACATTTGAAGAAAGTGTTTTCAAAGTGCAGAAGGTTTGGGATATCGGTGAACCCTAAGAAGTCACAATTTCCTTTAGAAGAGGGCAAGCTTCTAGGACACATTTTTTTTACTGCAAGTGTCAAAATTGACCCAGAGAGAGTGAAAGCGATACAGACCTTGTCTATCCCAAGATCAAAAAAGTATATCCAATCCTTTCTGGGCAAAATAAATTTTGTAAGAAGGTTTATTCCTAATTTTGCAGAACTGGTAAAACATATCACCTCTGTGCTGAAAAAGGGATCAGAGATTAAAAGGACTGATGCAGCAAGAAGGTCTTTTGAAGCCATCAAAAGAGCCATTATGGAAGCTCGCACCTTGATCAGGCCAGACTATAGCAAGGAGTTCCATATCTTCTCCTTTGCTTCTAGTGATACCCTTGTAGCAGTCTTATTGTAGAAAGATGATGGGGGTTCAGAGCATCCATTAACATTTTTCAGCAAAACCTTAAGGGATACTGAACTAAGGTATGATATTATCAAAAAATAGGCCTATGCTCTTATCAAATATTTAAAAGCTTTCTGAATATTCATTCTACACTCCAAGGTAATTGTGTATGTTCCCTCTGCTTTTGTAAAGGATGTCCTAACATAGCCAGATGTTGATGGAAGAAGGGTTAAATGGATTGCAAAGCTCATTGAATTCAACATAGAATTGAAGCCCACCAAGCTTTTCAAGGGCCAAGGTCTTGCTCAGCTGATGGCTGAAGAAAATTGCAAAATGCTTGACATAAACTCCATGGGTACGAATTTAGAGGATGGACATACAGAAGAAGCAACAATAGGACATGACCGGTTATTGGCCGAAAATCTGGCCTCTTGTGAATGGTATGGTAAAATAGCTAATTTTCTGTTGAAACTTGAGGTCCCTCAAGGTCTTAGTTCAAGCTAAGCTAGGACTATTAAGCTCAGAGCAGCCAAGTATTGTATTCATGAAAGCCTGCTCTATTGGAGGGATTCATATGGAATCCTTTTAAGATGTCTGGACAAAGAACAATCTGTGGAGGTCATGCATCAGTTTCGTTCCAGCATCTATGGAGGACATCATTACTAGAAAACCATAGCCCACAATATCCTCAGGGCTCGGTATGATTGGCCCACTATGTTTTCTGATGTCTTTTCATTTGTAAGATCCTGTGACAAATGCCAGAGGTTTGAAGAAAAAACAATAGTTGAAGTCCTTACCCTTGAAGCCAATACATGCCAGAGGCCCTTTCCAGTAGTGGGGCTTGGATTTCATAGGGGAAATTAATCCACATTCTAGTGGCTAGCACAGATGGATCTTAGTAGCCACTGACTACTTCACTAAATGGATTGAGGCCATCCCTACTAAGAAAGTTGATCACCGTGTTGTCATGAAATTCTTGACAGAAAACATTTTTACCAAGTTTGGCGGTCCACACAAATTGGTTACAGACAATGCAACAACCTTTAGGGCAAAAGCGTTGGTGGACATGTGTGACTCAACGAGCATTAAGCTAGTGCATTCCACCTCATATTACCCTCAAGATAATGGTCTAGCAGAATCATCTAATAAGAGCCTAATAAGGATAATAAAAAAGCTGCTGGAAGACAACAAAAGGAACTGGGATTCTAAACTGAAGTTTGCATTATGGGCTGACAGGGTGACCACCAAGAAATCCATAGGGAATTCTCTATTCAAGATGGTATCTGGCACTGAGGCTGTATTCCCAATCCAGTTGACCCTCCCGGTGGCCATGTTCTTGCAGGAAGAGCAGAATGAGGAAAATGACATGGCAAAGAGGATTAGTTACTTGGCTGAAGTACATTAGATCAACGATCAATTGATTGAAAAGTTTGTAGCACATCAAAAGAGAATCAAGGAAGCCTTCGATGGAAAGGAAATGATGGACAATTTTCGAATTGGAGACTTGGTTCTTAAATGGGATGCACTAAAGGAAAAGAAAAGCAATCATGGGAAGTTCGATGCTCTGTGGACTGGACCTTTTGTCATTGCTCATGTCCAGGGGAATAACACTTTCATGCTACAAAGTATGGAAGGAGAAATAGTTTTTGATGGCCCAGTCAATGGGTGGTTTTTGAAAGTTTATGTTAATTAAGGCCCTCAGGCCTCAACATTATAAATATGTTCTTTTTACAAGTTTTAGTATAGGCTTAATTAGAATCGGTGCCCAGTGGAACACTAGGAAATATTGTTGATCTTGTTTTTGTATGAAAGGCAGTGGCCTACGCTTCTTGAAACCTCACAGGGAGGATTTCATCCCCAAAAGGAGCCAGAGTGTTTGCTCTGTTATGCGGCGCTTATTTTCTAATGTCGAATAGAGATTTAGTTTGTTTGGTTATGTCCAAAAGGGGGGCTTATATTGGTCACTTTCCCTATTTCCTCACCCCTCATACCTTTAATCTTCCTCACTTCCTAAACGAACTTTCTAAACCTGACAAAATTCCCTTGGCCTCAGCCCCAAGAACAAAACCCCAAAGCACCCATAAAACCCTACCATATGTCTTCATGCATTTGTAACTCGTCACGCTGCATCCCCGTCGTTGATCATTCCCCGATAATCTAATGACCCACACCACACCTGAAAAGGTGATCCGCTCGACCAATTTTCACTGTCATATGCATATTGTCCCGATCCAACGATATTCACATTTATCACGCTGGAAACTTGATCGAGTGATAGCATGCGATGAGAGTGGTTTTTCTCTCTCATCCGCCGCTACATGTCGATCATTGAGTGGAATCGCTAGGCTCCGGGCATTTACCACTTAGCGCCCAAAAGCGGTGTGATGAAAACCGTTACCACCCTACCAAACCGCCCTTGCTCGATAAATGCCCATGCAACTCCATTTCCTGAGGACCATTTGATATGTCCACTGAAGATCCAATGGCCCTAACACGCCCCACTCCTACCTCGGCCGATAGACCCCACTAAGCCATCTCTGCCTCTCATTTCTCTGATCCGACGATCATTTTGCTTGCTCACCCAAATCGTCCACCTACCCATGCATTCCACATCCTATGACCATTCTATTGACCGAAAAAGGAGAGAACCAGCTCTGCCAGCGTCAATAAATAGTAATATCGCCAACAACCATATTTAACATAAAGCATGGCCAAAGGAGAAAGGGACACAACATGACTTTGTAATTGAATTTATCATTCATGGACTCCATCGGTACGAGCACTCCAACCGCCTAAAGGACAACACAACGCCTGAACAAATCAGATTCACCTGCTAAAACAAGCAACTTCGTTCAAAGACTCCATCAGGCGATTAAATGTAGTTGGTGGTCAATTATGACCCCTCCATACCTAAACGGCCAAGTGCCATTGTAACGAAAACTTATAAATATCCAGAAGCAAGATGTAATCAGGGTTGGCATTTGATGTAAGGTTCCACTTCTGGAGACTGTAGACATTTTGTCACTTGCAGTGTCTCATCTTCATTTTCAGCAAATACAAGCTTCCTTTGTTGTTAACTGCTCACTGTCTGTTTTCCTCTGTTCCAAGCCTGTACTTGATATGCTATGTTCTTGATCTTTTGATGTTTAGCACTAGATAACTGTCATCTTATCTCTGGCTTAGAATCTTGAATGCATCACTGAATAGGTTGCTCAGGTTCCTTTCTATCTAATGCAAGAGAGCTGTCATCCTATCTTTTGCATTAATAGACTAGATTTGCAGGTTTTTTTACTAGTTGCAGCCGGCCATCACATGGTCTTGTGTATCTGCTGGTGTGGTTAGTATTCTCCATATTCACCTAATATCTAAACTGTGAGCATTGGTGGTCTAAAGCCTTGTAGTCTGAGGGTGTTCATGCATGTCTGGAGTGAAACAAAGTAGAAGTGGTTATCTGGCTTGAACCAAACCATCATTCCTTCCATTAAACCTTGCAATAATAATTGAATTTATATGTTACCAGGCATCTTCGAGCTACAACCTAGGGGAGTTTCTTGGAATCCTAACAGTACTTGCAGTGTAGTTGTCCATCATTTCTATTTTCAGATGTCACTATTGAGAGGTCTTGTTAGAGCAACTCTCTGATCAAAAGACAGGAGTTTCCAGGCTTGCAGATTTTAGTGGGCATCCAACATTCTCTTTACCATAGAATACCACTTTTTGTTTATTGAAATTAAATCATTACCAGTTGGATTTCTTGATTGTTCGATGAAAACGAGATATATTCAATCATTGGATATCTTTGTACATCTTCACCTGTAAATAACTAGAGCACTTCTCGCACAAATAACAAGGGACATGTCCTTCAAGTGAAAATTATCACATACTCGAAGTTTTGAGGGAGGCCCATAGTGGTCCACCATTGAACAAAGTGCCTATTCAACACTTCACTTCACACAAGGATGCCCACAGTGGTCCACTGTTAAACAAAGTTCCCATTCAGCACTTCACACAACTTCTTTCCATATGATTTGGTTTTGTTTGATTCCTACGTAAAGAGGGTTGTTGAGGTATTCAATTTGTTTAGAATATTTTTGGATTTCACGTCTTCCTTGTGTATTTGCCATTTTTCAATGGACGCCTGTACCTATTTGCAGAGGTTACCCAAAAACATGTGCATTCTAGCTCTAACAATGACATTGTAAGGAATGTTAGGAACCATTCTATTTGGGAAGAGAGGAGGACTACTCTCTCTCTTTGAATGGAAGCTCTTGAATTACAACTTGGTTCATATTTGGCATTGATTCTTGTCATCATGCATCTGTATAACCATGTCTTTTGTCACTTGCCCACTACATAGTAGTGGCACTTCTTATTCTTTTTCATCTATTGATAATGGTCATGTGTTTTCCTTGCATTCACTTAGAAGTGGAATGCATTAGTGGTAAAAGGTGGGTAAAATTTATTCATCTTTACTATTTCGTTTCTTAGGTTGTAATTTGTTTTAGTGGTGATGGTCATTAGTTTGAAATAGAGGTTATAGAGAGAATATAAAGATGGAATTTGACAAACTCTTATAAAAATGGCCAAATTATGGATTAGGAAAATGTCTTATATCTTAATCTCATGTTTACATACCTTTCATTAGTTTGTCCTCAATAATTTAACAGTGTATTGTTTCTCTCATGTAATCTAATTTTTATATGTTGTCGTATTATTATTGTAGGAAAATCATGAAGTTCATTATGGAGCATAAATAACCTTGTATATGGTTAGGGAAGATAATATGGGGGCAATAAAGAATTTTCTATTGATAAGCACTTATTACTACAATGTTGATGATCCTTAATATGTTTTTAAACGCGTTATATATGACACATAATACTAATTTACTACTAGTTTATAAATTCATGGGAAATGTGTTATAGGTTTTCAGTTTGCATGCATTTTCATTGGTTGAAATTCAATGTTTTTCATGGGTTGAAATACAATTTGCATGATTCCTTCCCTCTGAAAGTGTAGTCATTATTCTTATTACATTTGCTTGAAGATATCTTGAGATGTTTTCATGTGCCATAATCAATTGGGTTTGGTTTATAGGTGAGACACCACCAAGCATGTTATTTGTCATTAAGTTTTCCCATATGCAAGGAAAATATATAATACTTCCATGGAACATACATGCTTGTCCTTATGTCTAGAAAATATCCTACACTTGCATGGAACATATCCCAAATGGAGTTGCTACATAATGGAATTTATTTACTATGCGGGTTAATTTTCCTTAGATTTATTGCTGTAATAAATACTTTTATTTTCTTACAAATGAAATAAATAAAATGAGAAAATTAGATAATAGTGAAATACAAACACACAGTAATCAATATGTGAACACCAAGATATGATCTAGGAAATACTTTCAGAAGAAAACCTAGATGGAAGGTGAGGCTAGCCTATTCTCTTTTGCTTGAATAAAAATGATGCAAATTCAAAAGAGAAATCACTTTCCATGGCCTTACCTAAGGCTTGTGGCCCATGGGATACAATAGAACAAAAACCAGCTATGTTCTACACTCTTTCTATCCACTCTTAACTACCTTGCTTCACTATGGAACAAAATGCACTCAAATAAAATGGAACCCTTTTTCCTCCTAATAGCCTAGTTATAACACATTCCATTATTCAAGACCCATTCAATCTTCAACATGAGTTAGATGTAACATCCCTCAGGTCTATGATAAAAATACAAAAGATTTTATTTATTTATCAAGTTTTACCTATATATAACATTCCATGAATAACTTATCACTGACTTAACTCATCATTAACGATATAATCACCAACATGAAGCGTCGTAGTTATAGAAATGGAATAGCTATGCGTGAAAAGAAATTATCATTGGTGAAACTTGTTATCATAATGTTTTCTACTACAACTTTGCATCATTGACATTGTTCATTTAATCAAGCTTGTTAATAACACCTTGAGCGATGCAAGTTTCGATGTCATATGAGGTAGAAATATCATCAGGATAGCATAATAGGAAACACACAAATGGACACTAATATACCTTGGAAACCCTGAAGGGAAAAAATAACAAACATTTATTTTATTAAACGTTTCATGAGGGAGTTCACTCCTCACTTGATGGAAACAAAGGAATCCATCCCTTTTCCATTGTTAAAATTTTACAAAAGAACATAATTTTTTATTTAAAAATAATTAACTAGAGGTCAATACATTCAAAACAATGTCATGTTTCTCAAACACTTTACCCCACATTTCGCGAGCATAGTATTTCGTGGCATGGTTATTTCCTGTAGTAAGTTTTCCCTTGTAAATTGTGTTTGACAATCCTTTACTCTGCATGAATAAATAGTCAAACATAATGACATCATTTCCTACTATAATGTTAGTTATCATCCATCTTTTAGTTGTTGCAAAAGGGATAAATTAGAAACTATCAATCCATTCTTTGCATAAGTCACGATTCTTTCCTGCAATTGTTATGTTAGCAACTCTAACATCATGATTAGGTAAAATATCCATTTCTAAAAACCCAAATAATTAATCTCTACCTATTACCACTAATAATCTTCAATGTGTTATACATCTTTCCATGTTCCACTTTCTTGCACATGCATAATAACATTAAAAATCATTCTTAATCGTTTACTTTTACATGCATCATCAAGTGAAAAATCATTTTTGTTTGTATCAATGTAATAACATTGGTTAATAATTCAAAACACAACTAAATTTTTGTTATTTTTATTCTAATGCATTGTAAAAATATACATATGTACAAATACACGTCTAATTTTTCATATTTCCAATGCATTAATAAATGCATACAAAAACCACAGCTACTTATCATGTATTAAATAAATTCATAAACTTATAAAGAATGCGTTCTTATTCATATTTCACATACTTTAAATACATGCATATAATATAAAGGTTTTTTTTCTTATCGACATCATACATGCAATAAATAATATCAAGCATGCCTATTCATACACATTAATTATATGCATAAACTTATAAAATCACATTCTTATTCCAATCACAAAACCTCCTCTAACGATATAATAATGACTTGTAATCTGCATGTGAATCGAGAGTGTGCATGCAATTATGAAACCATGACTTTGTTTTCTGTACCTGAAATGAAAATCATGTTATATTAGCTTGCATGTGAATAAATAACGTGCATATAATTACAGAACATCATCTATTCAAAAATTTACAATAGTTAACTTATATTTTTAAGAACAAAAATCCATATAATTTTTTAAGAGATTAATTCTCAAGAACTATGCAAATCTTTCTAAGGAAATTAACACAAGTAATCTATGATCCTACACATAACCATGCAATCGTTTTCAAGAAATAACAATGTTACTTATCTTTTAAGGCACAATATTCATATGCAATTTTTTCCAAGAAATAGCATGGTTACTCATCTTTTTATGTACAAGATTCATATGCAATTTTTTGAAGAAATAACATGGCTACTTATATTTTTATGCTAAAGATTCATATGCAATCTTTTTTAAGAAATAAAAAGTTTACTTATCATTGCAAACATTATAGCTAACAAGAACCATCCAAAATCGACTCTCATTTCAAGGAACATTATCTGTCCAAGGTAAATGTACTCGTATCCATTGACAAACGAGACATGTTCAAAGTCATGCCCATTGCTTGATAGTTTGATCAGAACGAAGCCATCGCAAAAGAAAACGAGACTGTCATAGCAAAAGACATGGAAACCTTTGGCTGTAGCTACTACCAACAAATGCAAGGTCAAGAAAACATAAAAGGGATTTTACCCAATAGATTCCAGGAAGAATGAAAATGGCCTAGGAGATGTAACCCTAATCCATAAGATGTGTGCAAAGAAGCATCAATCTTAGGTTGATTCACACTAACATAAATAAATATATTAGAGACCCACACCGATAAAAACCCATTATTATTAGATGTAGGGAGTATAAAGTAGCGTAAAAATGGAAATGTACATGTCATGGTAACTGTAAGTTATTCATAACCCTAACATATTATTCATTTCCACCATAGCATGTCAAGGGAATGACCGCACGCTAAACATATTAAAACAATAATATTTCCATATTATTTAAATGCTAATCGTTAATATGTGATTCTAGGGATATTACATTAGAATTGACCCTTCATACTCCCCTAATGGCTAGCCTATTTTCCATGAGTAATGATAGTTTTCATGGCATCCTCTCAAATTATGTTGGTAAATTATGATAGTTCAACTTCAAAGAGGCATAAATTTTGCATATGAACATTGATTGACATCTTGCTTATATTATCAGGAAGTTCTCTATGTGCATAATAACATCACATGGTGTATTCCTACATGGAAAAGTTTTACCACCAAAAAATGTCATTTAAGGCCTTAAATTGGCCCCAAAAGGTTCCAAACCCCCACTGACCATATTGGATCCTTTCACTAAAACTACTCTAGTAATTTGATTCCTTCAATTTTTCCACTCTGGAAAAGCATCGAGATGGATAAAAAATTGTACAGTGATGCAATCTTGATAATACCTCTTCATTTTTGGAGGATTGCTGACCCGTATTTATGAAGGAACAAAATTTAATACATATATAAATAGAAAGAGAGAGCTATAGACTTGAAAACAAAACTTAAATTCATTAATAACAAAGTACTGAAAATTGTTTACATGTAGAATGGAAATAAAATAGCTTGGGTGATGGTAGCTTATCTTTAAGAAGAGATGTGGCATATACATGCCTTTTGAATTGTGTTACAATGAGACTCACAGGCCTTTTTATCATTGAGAAACAATGGAAAACCTTAAACATCCAAAAACCTCATCCTAGGATACGATGTGCTAAAATTTTGTGGGCCTAGTTGGGGTTAGTTGGTACACCAACTTCCTGGGGTCGTAACATTGTAATATGATATTTGTTTGATGAGTATGATACTTCATTAGAAATATATATCCGAGGAATACAACGTTTTCCTACAAACCCCAATGGTAGCCTTTGAGCTTGTTCATTTTCCAAAAACAATCATCGTTTAGGGCCTCAAAATGGCTCTGCAAGTTCAGGACGTGAAAAACAATAAAAAATAATAAATTGTGCTAAAATTAAGGAAATTGAAAGAGAATATGGTGTGGGTCTAGGTGGAATAGGCAAGTGGCCACCAATATCCACCTAGATATGTCCTCTCCCCTTAGGAAGCAATGGTCCCCATTGCATTTAGTGCATCCATGAAATGGGGAAACTCCTACTAAACTTGGTCCCTGGTAAGCCACTTGCCTTAGTACAGGAGTTGGCTAACTTTGACAACCCGATACAATTGGATCTTTTTTTGGTGAGTGTTCTTGATCTATGTGTCCATGATCTAATTAGTTGTGGCATGTTCCATGTCATATGGGTTGATCTTTGTTGGTGTTAGTTGTTTTGCAATGTCTGATGTATCCAACAATGGTGGAAAGTATGGCCAAAGGTGGTCCACATTGAAAACTTGGTGCAGGCCGAGGAATTGGGGAATGAGCTTGAAACCATTGTATCCCATAGCCTTAGTGATGGTGTAGGGCTCGTATTAGAGTGGTTGGAGTTTTTGATGGGCTACGACAAGGCATCCTGTCAAAACATGCAACCAAACTTTTTCACCCACATGAAGCTTATGTGACACCCAATGCTGGTCATTCTACTACTTTTACTTTACATTGGACGTTTCCGAGATTTCTTACACCTGCTTGTGGATGTGCTGGATGCATTTAAAAAATTTGGTTACTTTATCAGCCTCAGACTATACATATGTGCATTCTGTTTTTGTAGTCGCATGAGGCATGGAAACATCAATCAAACACAATGGTTGAAATCTCAGACCCACTTGAAAGGGACTGTAGCCATTCGAGCTATTGTTGAGTCTTAAAATTATCTTCCATCTTCATCCATATGTCCATCATTTCATAACCATTTAGCCCTCATTTCATAATTATCCAGCCTAAAACCCTACATCAAGTAATCATCTTCATGATCATATGGGTTAGAATAATCATTTTCCAAAGTAATTTATTTTATGTATTTTTAAGTGAATTTATGATTAAAAACTAGGAGATTAACATGGTTTCATATATATATATATATATAATATATATATATATATATATATATATATAAAATATATATATATATATATATATATATATATATATATATATATCTGTGTGTGTGTGTGTGTGTGCGCGCGCGCTATGAGTTTTGTGACATGTGTAGGCTTATTTAGAGGTTCTAGAGGGATCTTACTTGGCCTCCTAAGAAAAAAATCGAATTTCAACTCAAGAGGTGGACCATATTCCAAGGAGAAAGATCATGGAGATCTTGATGTGTCATGGGATTTGTATCTAGTATTTAGGTATAGGTTGAGACAAGTATGGATCTAGTAGTTATTTAAGGGATTTGAATTTATTGAGAATATATCCCTAATTCATGTATAAATAAGAGGAGCATACTTCAAAGGAAGCCAACAATTGTCAGTTATTCATTAGCATCAGATTTATGATTGTTCATTCAACATGAATAACATCATTTTCTTGCAATTATGAGTTATGAATGTTTCTTGATTCTTAAGGAGTGATAGTTGTTCATGTGTGCTCATTGAGGAATGGACGTATCCCCATCAACCACAATTCACATGCATCTATAACATAGTTTAATTTTTGTTATTTTGTTTCAATCAGGTGTGAATTACTTTCCGCAAGTGCGTTTTGTTATGTGAAGATTGATTTCCTTTCAGTTTTACAATTAAATTACTTAGATGTGTTATGATTTATGTATGATTTTTGGATGATTTTGGTTTAAAATCTAATTTGCGTACAAAAGGAAAACCAAGGATTTAAGTAAAATTCTCTTTCTATCAAATTATGAATCAAAACTAAAAATATCATCCTTTTACATTTCTTAAATTGTTTCTTGAACTCCAGTTTATGATTTGATGCAATGGTAATGTTGTTGGAGTAGAACTATGAGGAAGGACAAGTAGGACCTCCTAATTTAGGAGCCTCTTCTCTTGCTTTCTACACATCACAAACTTCTGCTCTTTAACTTCTCTTTTTGAGGGAAGTACTGTGGGGAAGGACAAGAAGGATCTCCTAAGTTAGGAGCCTCCTCCTTCGCTTACTGCATCTTGAATGAGATAATTTTTAGTTTCTTTAAACATTAGAACTTATTTGTAATATGCATTTCCATTCTAAACAAACTTTCTACAACAGTTTCATCCGAGGTCCCATATATTTTGGTTTTCTTCTAAGTTTATGAAACCCTCCAGTTGAAAAAATAAATGATAGGGATTTAGCATACAATTAAATCGCCCTACAGCTATGAATAGCTTTGTTATAACTATGTTACACATAAGGAAGTCTCTAATCACAGGTTCGGGGATGCTTGAAGTTGTACATGCATAGTATGTTCACTATCATCTTATTGATGACCTCTATCTGGCCATCAGTATGGGGATGGAATGCAGTTGAAATGGTGAGCCTAGTGTCTAATAATGTCCAGAGGCTTGACCAGAATGTGCTCAGGAACCTGCTATGATGATTTGATATAGGGGTCTACCATATCCTAAAATGCAATCGCACTTGTTCAAAGAAGACTTTGGAAGTGACCTTTACTATGATACTCTTGTTGCAAGATTCCAATATATCCATCTTAAAAAATTTGCCCACGAATAAAAATACAAATTTATTACCATGGTTGGTAGATGTTATAGATCTGATTTGAAAATATATGAGAACAAAAATATACCCAGAAATAATAAGATCAAAATAGATAGAAATGCTTCACTTTATTAATCAAACCCTTAAGGTAGGGCAACACCATACATTCACTCCTTAAGGAAGGAGAACACTCCATAAGCCATATGCCAGTTGATACAATAATCCTTGACATCTCTCAATGGGGAGTCTCTAGCCTCTATATAGGCCTCATACATACAATACCATGGGTCATTACCATGGTTCCCTCAATACCATCTATCTAATACCATGGGCTTATTAGCATTATTGCTAACTACTTGTGGTCCCTTACATGATACGGGTTAACCACCTTATTTATTAATATGGCCCATCCCATTATTACATTATTCCCTTGGGTACCTCCCTCTGTACCCCATATTATCCCCCCTAGGTATACTAGATTCCACACCCCTTAACATGTTTCATCCCCGAAACATACAAAGAACACAAATAATAAGATATACTCAAAAGAGTAGCCCAGTAGTACCAGGCACGTGCATCTAGCCATCCAAGAGAAAAGTGAATCCTTGATCTAGCTGGTGCCTCTCTCGCTTGAGATGGAAGTTGACCCTGGTGACTCTTTTGTGTTGATGTGTAATAGGTGGATCATCACTCCTCTCTATCTATCATGTGGGGGTTGCTGTCCTTGTGGCTAATTCGTTGCCATCTTGTTGGTTGTTTTCTTGCAGGGTGATGTGGGTGGTGATATGCTGAAGTTTTAACCAAGGATGTATTTTTCTTTAATTCATCACCTAATGGAGATTGATTGGTAGCTGGTACATGTTGTGGTGCTCGTTGTTGTTTCTTATCTTCCAATATTACTTCAACCATTGGGTCCTCAACTGATGTATCCGTACCTATAACAGTTTCTGCTTCAACCTTATTGGAATCTACCTATTTTTCTTATACCTGGTTTGATGTTTGTGTTTGGTTGTTGACCATCAAAGGCTCATCATCTGATGTGTCAGACCCTGGAACATCTTCTGCTTCAGCCTCCTTGGACTCTACTTGTTATTGATGGAAATATCCTGTAATGTAATTTTCTTCTTTTTATACTAGAGCTTTAGGAATTTATGTGCACATTAATATTGATAGTACCCACCGATTCCATCCAAGGGTATCCCAAAACAACATCCACATTAGCCATATCTGAAGCATAAAAATTAGAATGCAATACATACTTGTCCATAGAAATCTTAAAATCTTTATAAACTTGCAACTCCTCATTAGTAACTTGTGTGTGATCCATTTGTTTTGGTGGAACTTGCAATTTTTTTGCCAAATTGACATTTATAAGATTTTGCTTGCAACTAGGATTTATAGATACAATGATTTTCTCCTTTTGAATCAATCCATGAACCTACAATAAGGATATACCAACAGAAAATAACCCTTTAGGTTTCTTGGTTTCCTTCTTTCCTGTAAAAATAAAATCTTTTCTAGGTTGTGTGCCTATCTATTTGAGCTTAGGAAGAGGACCCAAAAGATTATATTTATGGTCAAAGTGGTCACAAATGAATTTTGCGAACATCTTCCAAGTAATTGTCCTTGGATAGCATTTAGAATGCCCTTGCCACCATTGCTATCTTTCTTGGTCCAAGTAAAGGAAATATTGTTCCATTTGTTCTAGCCATATTGCTTGATTAGAGCCGTCAAATTTATACATCTTCATCAAATTTCGATCTAGGCACTGGAATTTCAGATTCGCACTGCCGTTGTCCCGCCTTCACACAAAATTCTGAAAAAGAACTGATTTTAAATCAGCGATATCTCCCTCATCTGTACTCCGATTTGACCGATTTTTTTTTTTTTGAAATTGGGTATTTTTTCACAAAGAACTCAGATCTACAATTAGATTCTGTAAATATTTCCCCGGAACATACAGATCTGATCTGCAAACTCATTGCCTCAAAAAATGTCTGCAACACAGCTGATTTTTAAATCAGCAATATCTCCCTCATGCAGACTCCGATTCGGCCGATTTTTTTTCAAATTGGGTATTATTTCACAAAAAACCCAGATCTATGATTAGATTCTATAGATTTGACACCATAATGTACAGATCTAATTCGCAAACTCATTGCCTTGAAAAATGTCTACAACACAGCTGATTTTTAAATCAACAATATCTCCCTCATATGGACTCTGATTCGACCGATTTTTTTTTTTAATTGGGTATTTTTTCACAAAAAACTCAGATCTAAAATTAGATTCTGCATATTTTTCACTAGAATGTACAGATTTAATCCACCAACTTGCTGCCCTAAAAAATGTCTGCAACACAGCTGATTTTTAAATCAACAATATCTCCCTCATCCGGACTTTGATTTGACCGATTTGTTTTTTCAAATTGGGTATTTTTTCACAAACAACCCAAATATGCAATTATATTCTATATATTTTGCACTAGAACATACAGATCTGATTTGCAAAGTCGCCGCCCCAAAAGGTTCTTGCAAAAAATAAGAATAAAAATTCTGCTTTGCCCAAGAAAGTGCTATGATACCACTTGTTATAGATTTGATCTGAAAATATATGAGAACACAAATATACCCAGAAATAATAAAATCAAAATAGATAAAAATGCTTCACTTTATTAATCAAACCCTTAAGGTAGGGCAACACCATACATTCACTCCTTAAGGAAGGAGAACACTCCACAAGCCATATGCTTGTTCATACAATAATCCTTGACATCTCTCAATGGGGAGTCTCTAGCTTCTATATAGGCCTCATACATAGAATACCATGGGTAATTACCATGGTTCCCTCAATACCATCTATCTAATGCCATGGGCTTATTACATTATTGTTAACTACTTGTGGTCCCTTACATGATACAGGTTAACCACCTTATTTATTACAATGTCCCATCCCATTATTACATTATTCCCTTGGGTACCTCCCTCTGTACCCCATATTATCCCCCCTAGGTATACTACAGTAGAAGGGAGGCTACATAGATAATCCATGGAGATGGATTCCCATGTCTATTTGGGAGTAAGAAGAGGGATGTACATGCCTTGATTCTTGATGGTTGGCTTAGTTATGACATAGGTAGTGCATCATCTGATATATTTTCCAGCATCATGTTGGAGTCTTGGCTAATAAAAATATTTTTTTAGTACAACCATAAGTTTCTACACACCAAAGTGTCTTACGACTCGACTGTAATGTGCCTCCTAAATCAATTTGGAACACTCGCTTGAAGGAAAAAAAATGTGTAATAGGTAGCATAAAAATGTGTCCTGGACGTGGAAATATAAAGCTTTCTTTCTATCCACTAGCCTCTGGTATGTAGTGGTGAAATCTATATCATTCTTATATAGTTGCAGCCATACAGAGGTCTCATGGTCACAACAGTTGAGAATAGTAGTTAGTGTTGCAACTAGGGGTTGATTAAGGCAATCTGAAACATGATTGGTGTTTCCCTTCTTGTATTTAATGTTCAATTGGAATTGTTGCATATATGTAGACCACTTCTGATGGTGTTCGTTATACAACTTCCCTTGTGTCTGTATACACTAAAGAGGTTGGTGATCAACATGGGTGACTGTCTCCTTCACCAGAATGTAATGTTTCCATATCCATCAAGCCTACATGATGGAATATATCTCTTTGTTATAGGTCGGGTGCTTTCGAATTGTATCAGAAAGTGTCTCACTCTGATAAGCCACTAGATGCCCTTGTTGGGTGAGAACTACACCAATAGCATAGTCAAAGGAATGTGTCTCAATTTCAAATAGTTGTTGGAGGTCTAATAATGTGCGTATATGTGCATAGCAGAGGCAATGCTTCAACTAAACAAATTCCTTTTGTTGGGAATTAGACCTGGGAAGATTTTCTTTCACTTCACCCTTGGTAAGTTGACTCAAAGGCAAAGTGATATGGGATAATCCGAACATGAATCTCTAATAAAAATTGGCAAGGCCCAAAAATTTGTGAAGCTATATTAGAGTGGTTGGGGTTGTAAAATCGAGAATGACTTGGATCTTAGCCGAATCCACATGCACACCTTTCTCATTTATGATGTAACCTAGATATTGGACGTGGCTCATGGAAAAGGTGCATTTCTCCAAGTTGGCACATAGTTTGTGTTGTCATAGGGTTTGAAGGACATGTCAAATGTGTTGCAAGTTCTTTTGTTATGCAACCAACTCACACATACATAGATCAACGACTTAAAAATTATCTTCTTCCTGGGGGAATCTCCTTTACATTACATAAATAAAAAACTCTTGGATGATACAAATGAAAAAACTCACTTTGTATATATAGGAGTCTAAGTGATCAGGACTTATGCACGAACGAAACAAAATACAGAAATACCCATATACATAGAGATGCAACAAAAGTAAAACTTCATTTCATTAATATAAAATAACTAAAATATGCTTACATACTGAAATAAAAATAAAATAAGCCCACGGGGCTTTGGATTGACGGTGAATGGGTGCGCTGTTAAGGCACTCCTTGCGATAGGTCACTGGTTCAAATCCCCCGTGGGTACTTAGGTTAGTCTTAATGTAGAAAAAAAAAAGAAAAAAACATAAAATAGCTCATGCTATGGAAGCTTATTTCTGAGAAGAGATGTGGCAGCTACATGCCTCTGAACTGTGTTACAATGAGGTGGAAAGGCCTATTTATTATTGAGAAACACTGGAAAACCCTAAACATCCAAAAACCTAACCATAGGAGATGAAGCGCAAAAAATGTTGGCTCTGTTTGGGTAAATTGGTACACTACTTCCCGAGGTCATAACTTTGGCATACAATTTCCATTTGGCTATCATTATACCTTTTTTCAAATATCTCAAAGAGGAGACTAAAAAAAAACTAGTAAATTTGTTCATAATTTTTCCAATCTCTCTGTTTTCCCTAAAAATGTCATTTAGTCCATCAAAACAACTCTAGAAGTTTATGACCTGATAAACTACCAAAAATAATGAGTTTTTCTACAATAAAGGAGAATGAAAAGAAACAAAGGTGGGGGTTCAATGGAATAGGTAGGTGGCCACCAATATCCACTTGGATCTATCCTCCCCTCTTTTAAGCAATGGTCCCCATTACGTTGAGTTCCTCCATGAGTTGGGGAAACTTCTGTTGAACTTAGCCCTTAGTGAGCCACTTGCCTTGGTGCAGGAGTTAGCCAGCTTTGACAACCCGATATAGTTGGATATTCTATTGGCGAGTGTTCTTGATTTGCATATAAATGATCTAATTAGTTGTGGCCTATTCCATGTAGTCTGGTTCTAATTCTATTGGTGTGAAATGTTTTGCAATGTCTAATGTGTCCAATGATTGTGGAAAGTATGGTTGAGGATGTCAACATTGAACATTAGGTGCAGGACAAGGAAAGGTGGAATGTTGAGCTTGAAAAAATTGTTCGCTATAGTGTTAGTGATGGTTTAAGGTCGATATTGGAGTGGGCGAAGCTTGCGGTGGGGCCCATCAAGGCGCTCCTTCTACAAATGTAACCAAACTTTGTTGCCCACCTAGAACTTGTGTGGCACTCGATGCTAATCAAAATGTTGCTTATCTTTAGCATTTTCTATGTCCAATATGTCATGGACCTACTAGAAGATGTGTTTAATGCACTCAATGAAGCTATTAGCCCTATCAGCTTCAAACTAGACATGAGCCAAATCTGGCTGAGTAGCTACAAATTGTGTGACCACATCAATGGGACATAGTGGCCAGAATCCCAACCCCTCCTAAAAGGGGTTGTGTCCAATTGAGATATAGAGAGCTCAATTGTAGCTATTCTAGACATAGGGGAGAATTTCATTGCATGTGCGTAGATGCTTTGAGTTGTACATATGCAGAATGTGTACGACCATCCTGTTGACAACCTTTGTTTGGCCATCAATTTTGGGATGGAAAGTCGTGGACTTATTGAGCTTGGTATTTAACATCAATGAGAGACTTGGCCAAAATGTAGTTAGGAACCTCCTATCTTGATCTAAGTATACCCACTCTCGTTCAAAGAAGAGCTTAGCAATGGCTTATGCTATGATACTCTTCTTGTAGGGTGCCAGAATGGCCAACTTAGAGAATCTGTCGATAACCATGAAAACAAAGTCGTTGCCATGCTTAGTAGAAGGAAAGCCCGAAATGTAATCCATGGAGAAGGATTCCCAAGCTCGACTAGGAGTAGGAAAAGGAGTATATAGACCTTGCTTATTGATGGTTGGTTTGGAAATAGTGTAGACGTTGTAGGATCTGATGTACTTCCCAACATCTTGTCAAAGGTTTAGACAATCAAAATATTTCTTTAGAATGACCATTGTTTTCTCTACCCCAAAATGTCTAGCGACCCGACTGTAGTGCGCCTCCCAAATCATCTTGGAACGCTCACTTGAAGGAACACATATGTGTCCCATGTGGCATATCAGTGCATCCTGGAGCTGAAAATTTGAAACTTTCTTACCTTCCAGGGGTGTTTGGTATGTGCTGCTGAATTTTGGATCGCTCTTGTAAAGATGCAGCCACCCCGTAGTCTCGTGCCCACAAGAGTCGAGCAAAGTGGTCAGTGCCATGAACGGTGGTCGATTGAGGCAATCTATAACATTGTTGGTGCTTCCATTCTTGAACTTAATGTGAAAATGTAATTTTTGTAGGTATTTGGACCATTTCTAATGGCGATCGTTCTGAAACTTCCCTTGTGTCTATATGAACTGTAGGAGTTAGTGGTCTGTGTCGATGACCGTTTCCTTCCCCATAATGTAATGCTTTCGTTGTCGGTAGGATTGCACAATGGAATACATCTCTTTTTCATAGGTGGGATACTTTTGGACTGTGTCTGGAAGTGTTTCACTATGATATGCCACTAGATTCCCTAGTTGAGTAAGAACTACACCAATAACATAGTTAGAGACATCTATATCGATCTCAAATGGTTGTTGCAGGTATGGTAATGTGAGCATTAATGTAGAGTAGAGGTGATGCTTCAACTCAAAAAATTCCTTCTATTAGGATTCAGACCAAAATAACTATGTTTTCGCTCTGCCCTTGGAGACTTGACTTAAAGGCCAAGTGATATTAGTGAACCGTAGCACAAACCTGTCATAGAAATTGGAAAGACCCAAAAAGTTGCGGAGCTCTGTTAGAGTGGTTGGGGTTGGCCAATCCTGAATAACTTATTGTTGGCTTAATGGGTCCTAACCCAGGTTCAAAAATGTTTAGCTAAACAAATCCCGAACTACCGGCCCTTTTGGCAACAGTCCCTAGTGTGCAGACTGAGGTCTCACTCGAGGTAGTAGGGGAGGGTGATGGAACCAGGTTTCCACACCCTAGGGATGTCTTGATGAAGTTTGGAAGGTTCACGGGTCGATCCCTCACGTTGCGCCACTACCGCTCAACCGTCTATTCAAAGCAACTTCCTTCGCGTGGCTTGAAGGACAAGCATGAATTCTCTTTACAACTTTCTGTGCTTAGTATTATTATAGATCTTGAATTAAGTTAAATAGGTTCAATACTTTCAGTTATCAATTAACATAATAGATATGTGCACAATAATAAATCATAAAAGGGGCATAAAATAGAATATAGGAACATATGTGTGATATTCCAGAACCAATTTTTCTTTATTAAAGCTTTTTCTAGTTACAATCCGCTTCTTACCCTGCACACTCAGCTGCAAGGGTCTGCGCACATATTCTCGGACTCTACTAGGCCTCTGTGTACACAGCTGCAGAGCCTCTTCTACTACTTCGACCCACACCTCGGACTTACAAACTTTGATCATATATTACTTTTAGAAACCCATACACATCTGAACTCTACCTCAAAATAGCTACCTTCTACACTTAGAGCCTCGCTCTATTTATACATTCCCATGGTCCGCAGACCATGGGTAGGTCGACACATTCTAGATTATATTACAATATTTTAGGGTGGACTACCCTTTGACTTGACTCATTATCATCTGTGCTCCATGCACTTCGCAGATCTTTTACAATATAATTACCCAAAATTATGGGCTTAACACCCCAAAACCGTTACACGAGGGATTTGCTGCCCAACAAGCCCCGAACAAAAACATTGTGGCTCTTCCCAAGTCACTTGGATAGTGCATTGATCTTTGTGTGAAGTTCATCTAGTATTCTCTGCGCTTCGCTGATGTCTTCCACACATTCCTCCGCCATCTTTTGTACCCATTGTGCACGTAGCTTCGATTTTTCGTTGTCCGGTGCAATTCCTTGCCTGATTGCATATACGCCCTACATGTGTGCCAGCTTTGCCTCGATCTTGGTGGTGATCATGAATGCTTCCTCGAGCCAAGGCTGAATATGTTCTTTAAGCACTGCTTCTTTTTGACATGCGGCGTCCACTTGGGTCTTTAAGGCCTGGGCCTCCCTCATCTTTGTCAGTCGCTAAGTATGGGAGATCGTCTATGCGATCCCCCAGATATTGTCGTAAGCTTGCTGCAGCTCCCGTGCTTTTGTTTCTAGCCACTAGAGCGTTGGGTCTTCTTCTAGTGAGGTAAGGGTGCCGAATGACTGATCTAGCAAGCCGGTGCAATCCTAGATGGCGTGCTCTATAGCTTCCAACCCTGCTTGAATGGTCTGGTGCCATTGCTCTTGGACCTCTGGTGGTGTAGCAGGCTACACCTTGAGTCTCAGCTCTGTGATCTACCAGCTGAGGTCTAACTAGATCCTCGTTGCTTCCTCCTTCGCTTCGTGGAATCCACTGGCCAAATTGTGGATCCGTATGCCTATAGGTAAATCTACTGCAATCTCGAGTTCAGGGGCACGACAACATGCTTCCTCAACAATTTGCTCCAACTGTTGAGTCTATGCTATTGCTTCATCGCGTTGGAGGATCAACTGCTCGATGTTAATAAGTTGTCCACTGAGCATCCATACCACATGTCCTTCCCTAGCACGGAGCTCTGCCATTGCGCCATCCTGTAGCTGGTATAAGATTTCTCATGGGAGGGTAGCCAAGTTTAATCCAAGTCCCGTGAGCTGGCCTACCATGGCTTTGTCCTCCACGTTGTCTGCTGTCAATGCTCCTACTGGGAGTGTGATAGTATTATCCATTTCGGCCCATAGCAGTTGCTCAATTGCTGACATACTTGTAGCCCCATAGGCAGCTACCATTCTCGACTGTGGGTCCTATGCTTGAAGTTCTTGCAGTTGTGCCTTGAGTGCCCCCAACACAATCTACTGCTCTACTATTGCCTCGTAGAGTGCCTCCCTAGTGACTTCATGAACTATATCACCGATGTCACATAGGTCACCCTCGGTCAGTGTGATGGGCTCCCCATCCAACTTGGACGCCTCGATCTTCTTCTACGGCCTTGTTTCTTTTGTCACATGCAACCGTTTTAAGGGTGTAGAGGTAGTGCTCGGGTCCGCACCTTCCGTTGTTTCATCTGGTCTTGGGCCCCTTTCTTCTTCTGTTAGAGCAGCCCCTCCTGTTTCTTTCTTCTCTGAGGTAGCCTTTGCTACCTCTTGAGACACCCAGACTTCCTCAGCAAGTTGGTCATTCCGCTTTTACTGTGCTAGAAACTTGGCGACAACCTTCTGTTTTTGAATCTCCGTCTCATCACACACCACCACATCTGTTGCATGCCATTCCAGTGGCCAGGTGTCCATCACAGCAAAAACAACATCGTCTATTACAATGAAGGGGAGTGTGGTCTAGTTCTGCTCTGGATCCTTCCATGCCCTGATATACACATTGTACATGTCTGCTTTAAAGTCTGTAAAACCTTTCACACTATCATATACTGAGTTGGATAGGCGCGGTTGCTTATTGATCCACAGTCATATGCTTACTTCCATCAGTATCCAGAAAATCTTGGCTTCACGGAGTCTTGTGGCATCCTTCATAGCCCATAGCGACATGTATTTTGCTGCCCCCGGCCAATCCTAGTTAGGGGGGGGGAACTAACTATCCTCAGGAAATTCACCTGTAGCCAGCAGGATGGATAAGAGTAACCATGCATAGTGGAAGGTCTTACCCCATTGTTGGGCCTCCCTACAGTTTGTTAGGAATTCGTCATGGAGGAACTATGCCTAATTGAATCGTACCCCTTCTGCACATTTCTCAACAAGTACGATAACCGTTGCTGGTACCTCATTGCCCTGACATTTTCGCATCACCATTCCTGCCAACAACTGGGTAGCAACATAGACCCCTTTGTCCTAAATACTAGGAATAACGTACCCTCTCTGCCTTTTCTCCAACTTATATTTATTTTTCATGGCTTTTGCAATCATCAAGTCTCCACCTGTGCCAACGATTTCCACAGGGTCCCTTCGTATGCATGGAAGCTGAGAGATCCTATGAATGAGCTTTGTCATGATGGGGATAGGCTCTTCCAACCATAAGTGCCCATCATGCACTAGGAAAAGCAGTTGCCTGATGACAAATATCGTGATTGGGGCCCGGTGAAAATGTGGAATTGATAAGAGGTGGAGTAGCCCGCTCTCCTCCACCCCACACAGCCAAGTCTGCTGCTGCAGTGTCATAATAGCCCCCTCCATGCTTTGTTCCATCAGCTTGCTAGTTTCCAAATGGGGAAACGTCTTGCTATCTGCAAGGTCCCAATCTTCAAACTTCATATTGGGAATCCAGCCTACAGTTGTTCCTTCGAATAGAACCCCCTATGGGAGGGACAAGGTGTTAAGTGCGCTTTTAACAACATCCAAATCTTTAGGTACCTTCACCCTCCCTTTCAGCGGAGGGACATACTTGGGCAATTTTGCTGCAACACATACTGGTTGGGTGTCTTCCTCCATCTCTTCCTCTGGTTCCATCTCTTCGACAAAGGTTGGAGGATCCTCTTCCTCATCGTCGTTCTCGATATTAATTGTTTTGTCGTTTTCTTCCATCAACAATTTTCCGAACTGCAGATTTCATGGCAACATATAGACCGGTCTGGCTAGCTGTGGGTCCTTCTTGGATCTTAGCGTTCGGGGTGATTTAGGGATTTTAGATGCCTCCCTTGCCGGCGACATAGGATTTTGCGTGGCTCCCTTGGTGGATGATATGACTCTCATCAAGGACTCCTGTGTATCCTTCGACAATGCTTTAAACCATGGACTTTCTCTTACGACCTGCTCGTTCATTCTATTCATGCCCTCTTGATAGTGTGACAACTTTATTCTCAGGTTTTCAAGTGTTGTTTGGGGAAGGGCCATCTACAATTTATAGGCCCGGTGGAATTCAAGTTCAACCATCCCGTCATAATCAGGCTCATTAATGCGAGAAAGTCGGTACATCTTTTCAAATCTAATTCTGACTTCATGCCTTAAATGCCCACTGCCCACCTCTTCTTGCCTTAACTTGGACGTCTTGTCATGAATAGTGATGTCAACGGTCATTTCCTTGTTTGCTCACGCGGTAGCATAGCCCCTTCAGCGCGACCGCGACCCTTGTGGCATATCGTCCTTGTAAACATTCCTTTTGTCACGCAACACCTTGATAGACTGTTTTATAGTCCCACACTCTCTTTCAATTGTGCGGAGTGCTGAGACTGTATCTTCTTTGGCTAGTAAGGTGGTTGCACCTTTTTGGTGCACCGCTATCGTTTCTTGGTGAGCAACCCATGACACAGTCTCTATTGGTGCTGCTACATGTACTACTGGATGCGTTGCATGTTCCCGTTCCTCCCCGAGACCAAGGTGCTACTTTAACCATGGAATTCGATTCATTACTTTGTGGTTAGACTTCTCCAATTCATCCTTAGGTTTGTGCGTATCTGGCTCCGATTTCTAGGTCTTTTGTTCAGAAAGTCCTCCTTTAGTTCTTTTTCTAGCCGTCTAATTTCCGCATGCATCATCATAGTCTTCATTCGAATTAGAATCCTGTCCCATCTTCCCTAGCCGAATAACTTTCTAGATCCTTTCATATTCTTCACAAGAGCTTATGAATTCTTCAGTCTGGATTGCTACATCCACAACTGTCTGTGAAGGTTCTTTAGGGACCCCAGCTCCTATACCATTCTGCAACTTTTTTGTGGCTCAATTCCTGGATAGCCTTATGTATATCCTTTTGACCACTGGGGTGTGCAGATTCCTTTTTCTACCTTGTATCCATGGCTCCTTATTCCTCACATCACATATCTTGGTGAACATTCCCCTTCTCTCACTTGGTAGTGCGATCTTGTTCTTCCTCCAACACATTCTGTCTGGGTCTACTATTGTAATATGGCAACATGTGGGAACAGTCCATTCTATATACGTATGGTGTGCTTTTAAGATGTTCTATATTTTTCCACCAAATCGTCTTAGATGTGGTCTGCCAAATTGTAAGCACATCCGTCTTCTATATTCGTGCCAATTTCTACTATACTTTTGTTGTATATGCCCCCATCGTGCAGGTGTCATGCGCAACACCCATTCGCACGAATCATATTGTTGTTGTTTGGGCATATTATTTTCAACCTTGTCTATGGGTTCATTCAATTTCGGTTCCCTTTCATCTTTTGGCATGTCCCTTACTTCGGTTGCTACGCACTGTAGCGAGCAAGTCATCATGTTAAAATTCAGCGTCGTGACTTCGTGAAACCGGTTTTGTGAGTGTTCTACTTCTTCATCTGAATTTGAAGTACAAGAACTATTGTGCTCCGATGAAATTCGCCCATCTTCAGTTAGGTTTACCTCATCCTAGTTTTGCACCGTTATCTGATAAATGCAATCCAGCTCATCGTCGCTATCATCTTGGCACACAAGTTTAGTGTAGCGTGCTCCTTTATCAGGATTTAGTGGGACTACTAAGCATAAGGAATTTTTCTCAAAAATCATGTTTTGCTTCTTCAGGTTGATGAAGCCATTCATGTCCATGGCCCAATCAATCCCTAACAACGTGGGGTAAGGGTTACTATCATCCACAATCTCTATTACTTAAAAATAGTTCTGTTTGCTCACACCTTCGATATCCATTGTTACCCCTTGCAATCTTGCCATGGGCACGATATTTTGTTGGTTCACCATATGTAATCGAATAGGAGACCATTGTAGCATGGGCTTGCCCATGTGTTCCCATGTCTGTTTTAGTAAAACATTCATGTCTGAACCCAATTCTAAGATCACCTAATCCATTTCATACTCGCTAATCTGCGTCATCAATCTCATTTCCCTCCCAGTGCATAATGCATGCCTTCCCAATTTTCGGACTATGCATGGTTCACCCAGTCCTACGCGCCTAACAATCAGCTCTTGTAGTCCCTTAACGACCTTATTGTCGTGTAGCAGCTTCATGCATGTCTCTAAAAAGGTAGTAAGAATAGAAGGATCTATTCCTGTTTCTGGTTGATCCTTACTACCTGAAGTAGAGACCTCTGTGAAGCTCTTCTTAGCTTCCATAAATGTTTCTCTTGCATGTTCCAAGTCAAACTTAGGTTCCTTTGTAGGAGCCTTGCGTACCCAAGTATCTTCTTCAAGTTGCTTCCCTTTATCTTCCCCCATGGTTGTGCCACTTCTGAGCATCATATTCACGTTGGGGTCATCTTCGCACGGTTCCGACTTCATCATTTGGATATTTTGGGTTGGAGTAGTAGGCTATAGTACCCCTTTCTCGCTTATTTGTGCGATCAGCATCAAATAATCTACCATTTCATGATCAAACTGCTCACATTACAAACAAGATATCCTCATCAAGTTGGTACAATAATGAGCGTAGTGCCCAGGTCCTTCGTAATTGTAACAAATTAGCTCTCTGTGCCCTCGTCCAGGTCCCGTTCCTCCTCACCCTCGTCCACGTCCTTGGAATCCACCGCATGCCATTGCTGCGGCTAGATCAAAACCTCGCATTTCTGTTTGCATTCGATAGGCTGTAGTGTTTCTGGGAAAACTAGTATTCCTAAAGAATGCTAGCCCTCTAGGTTTGGTAGCTACCCTAGAAACAATAGTTTAAATAAATTCAATGATTTCTTCTATGTGTAACAAATAAGAGAAAGATAATGGAGCCAACCTGGAACTTCTGCTTAATCCCTTGCTTGATCTCTCTCCCCTTTGATAGATCCTGTAACTCCTCCCCGTACTACACTTGGAGAGTACCTGTACAACAACAAAGAACCGTCAAAGCATCATGATCTATTACAACATGAACATTACAGAATCAGATATATAATTAACAAATAATAGCATTCACAAATGGTAACATTCACAATTGAACAATCATATGGAAGAAAACATGAAGAGATTTATTAATAGAAGGGAGAATTACAACCCAGTTGTCTGATCCAACATCATCCTCCCAGCTTCAATCCTTCTTCACCTCATGAAATAGCAAGATCACTCCAACAATACAATAGTCTTTACTCAATTACAAACTATCAGCACTTCCTTGCAATTCACAATATTCCAGCCTCTGGATCTCTTGGATGAGGGATCCATTTATAGATGTTTGCAAGGGTGTGAGTAATCCATGGGGTCTGATTAGTGTCATTCCACTTGTTACAATGGGTTCCACAAGAGAAGGGATTGGAGATTTCTTAGATCCCTTATTCATCCTTGGGTGAATTCAGAGAGGCAAGTGGCATAAGAGAAAGTTCTGGAATATTCCATGAGCAATCAACTGACAAATGTCCCAGACATTTGTCCATCCTCACCCATCGCACCCTATAGAAGGCCTAAACAATATGCATTGCACCCTGGCAGTGTACCACTCAGTATGCATTGCACTTTGCCAGTGGAGCAATCAGTATGGTTCAATTTAGGCAGTTTCTGGATGGCTTCTTAGATGAAACTTTTGGGGAATGATGTACTTAGATGACTATGCTCCTTTAGGGTATGAAACAACTCTCTTAGGGGTTGATGGACCCTAATACATTGAAATATAAGTTTGGGGTTGATGTGCCCAAATATGTCTATAACAGTTGCCCCCTAAAGCATGAGGTCGTAAATATTCATGTCGGGTGAAATGCTTTATCATGAGGATCCGAAGTTTCGAACTGGAAGGTGAACTGCATAAGCTACAATACAATACATCATCATAATATAATTTTTCATGATCTAGCTAAGGGAGGCATTCCCATGCTCAGCTTTATAAATTTCATTTCACGTACATAGATCAGATAGTTGTTTGCAGATACAAACTCGTGATTCTACAAATATAGAGTTGCAATCCATGATTAGGATGACCATCTGTGTAGAGCCTTTGTACATTTGATGTTTTTATATCCTTGAATATATCGTAGCCTGGATGGATGAAACTAGATCCTAGGTCTTAAAACTTGTTCAACGTTCGCCTGATGTACAAGTCAAACCATGTGAAGAGATGTTCTGAAGTCGAACATGGAAAGACATCACCTATTTACCAACCAATGATGTTAGCTGTTAACAGATGCAGGAGGAATCACCGATAATGATAATGACCCTCAAGGTACTACAGTGCAATTCACGTGGTGTGAATACATGATCCGATGTTGAACACCACACAAAATCTTTCGGTCAAAGGCCATTGATGTCAACCTGTTGCCGGAAGTGAGAAACTTGCCATTGATGTATGCAAGCTTCAAGGCACTGAAAGGGTTGTTTCTAAGTCAACTTCTTGGATAATGAGCTGATGTCGACAAGAAGCAACTCGTTGTAGGAGGGCCTTGATGTATCCCACATCTACAGCATGAAACAAAGAAAATGATTTTTGGAGGTGAAAAATAAACTAATGACACAAGGGTCAGGAATGGCGGTCATGAAAAAATAAAGGTTGGAGGTATTGCAGCGAATGAGACATTAACTGGATAGTGATTTCTCAACTGAATGACTTCTCTTGAACACGTCGGCAACACTAAGATGAATTGGTAGCGTTAACCCCAAAATATGGATGGTATGAAAGACCAATGGAGATGAAGTGAAAGTGTCATGTTCAAGAGTGACTTGCTACCATAAATTCTTCAAGTTTTTTTCCCTTTTTCCCCAGTCGTTGCTGACCAGTACCTCTTTATTTTTTTCAAGCTTGAGGAGGATAACATATGCATTATTCTATAATTCGCCCTTCAGGCAAACTTGCCACTATTTAATGTTTTAACGAGTTTAGTGACAGTGAAACTCGGTCTCATCTAGATGGACAAGTTTGTCGCTATTGTTTTAACAAGTTTAACAATAAGGATAACTCAGTCATTTTCATGTTTAGAGAGTTTGAAAAGGGAAGAAAAGAAAACCCCATAAGTTCTTTTTCGTAAAGTAATCCCTCGGGTCCAAAAAAAGATAAAATAATACAAGAGGGATGACATTTCCAATACTTTAAGGAGCTGGAAAAGAAAAGTGCTCGACAATCTTTTCATATTTAACGAGTCTGAAAAGGGTTCAAAGAGGACTCTATTTTGAGGAATGAGTGGTGTCTAGGGTAGCAACTTGTTCCGGTGATGTTGGAACTTCTCAAAACATGTTGATTTATGTTAATAGGCTGGCTAATAAGACCACTCATTGCAATTGTTCCTCAAAAAGGGTAAAACAACCAAGTGAAAGCATACGATTGGCCAAAGGGATGTTGGCGATGGGATGTACACAACCAAGGTTCAAAAGTATGATAAAATGGAAATCACAAAGGTTAAAAATTGCAAATGGGTTCATTTTTAGACAAGCTTGAACCATGGGGAACTATGCTTAGATTCAGTTTCATTTTTACACAAACTTAAAACGAAAAACTATGCTTAGATTCAATTTCATTTTTACACAAGCTTGAAAGGAAAAAAATATGCTTGAATTCAGTTTCAAAAATAAAAAAAACTATGCTTGAATTCAGTTTCATTTTTACACAAGCTTGAAACAAAAAACTATGCTTGGATTCAACTTCATTTTTTCACAATCTTGAAACAAGAAAAACTATGCTTGGATTCAATTTGCATGCCCCCAACATGATGAAAGGGAGAGTCTCCTGTAACCAGATGGAAGTCACTGTGGTGAAGCAGGACAGTTATCCAACACCTTCTTCTATAACTAGATGGAAATCATTGCGGTGAAGTAGGAGAACTATCCAACACCTCTTTGGCTTCGTCCAGATAGACAAAGGTGAATGGTGTGATAGACCAATCACATAACCTACAGGGAAAATTATCTTTACCATTAGGTTGCATGTCCCCCAAGCTTCATTACATTCACCTAAGTAGACTACTCGTGGCTATCAGGTGGATGGAATGAAGGTTCAAGTGAAAGGATCGACTTGGAACTTGGGAGCGGGGATGATACTGTTGATGTAACTGGACCATTTATGGATGACGATTGACTTGGAGCTATATTTTTACTAGGAAATGAAAGCTAGTCAATGCGGACAATCTTGCCTTCATGCGGGAAGCACATCACTTGGAAGAGTGTTGAAACAATAAATTCCATGTTATAAACATAGTCACGTCCAAGAAGTAAATTGTAATCTAACGGTCCTGGGACTACCATTACATTCAAATAAATGGTTTTCCTTTCCAAAGTAATAGGTAACTTAGGAAGGATCCCTAACGGTCAACTTGTTCCTTTGTTAAAGCCTAACAGATTCTATGTAACAAGCACAAGTGGTGGCGAACCAAGCACTTTCCAAGCAGTTGAGGAAAGGATACTCACTGGTGCACCTTCATATATAATAGTGCCAGACACAATCATTTTACAAACTTGTACTATGATCTAGAAAGGCACATAAGAAGGAAGGCGGGATCCTTCCAGTCGATTCCAATCAAAGGAAGTGACTAGACTACTTGGAGGGGGTACTAAAGAAACAAGAGAATTAACCCCTTGAGTTACGAGAATTAGAGGGTTTTCCTCCTGTCTTGATGGAACAAGCATATTGCCCCCAAGGTTTTAGAATCTGAAGTAACAAAAAGAACTTGAATGGTATCATTTTCACTCTCTTGGGGAAAGGTACGATTAGTTGAAGGTGAAATCAAGTCAACTATTACCTCGACCTATTGATTTTGGTTGGGTATAGACTCAATGGATTCACTTTCAGAGAGAGTGGTTTCGATTGAAGGTTGATTTTGGCCAGTCAGTTCTTCAATTAGTGAAGGATTTAGGGAGATTTTCCTGTAACCAGATGGAAGTCGCTACGGTGAAGCAAGACGATTATCCAACACTCTTTTGGCTTCATCCAAAAAGGTACAAAGGTGAAGGGAATGATTACCTTCACATAACCTACATGGAATCTTGAACTTTCCCTTCTGTCCATGAACTTTACTATCACTAGTTGATGGTGTGTTACCAACATAATATCCAGAGGTTGATGACACGGGATGGTGTGAACAAGAAGAACATTCTTTCAAGATCCAAGGAAAGTAAGGACAATTCCGATGAAAATGGTCTCCCGCACAAATTATGCATGGATATTTGGCTTTGGGAAACTTAATGGACGTATTTCATCAGATGTTGCATTCAAAGCAATGGTTGCTTGGTTCTCCCCTCGTTGAATTGGCTTCTTCTTCTTCTCCTACCCTTTCTTCTTCTTCTTAGCCACCTAGTTACTAGTATCAACACTTTTACCAAGTGAAGAGGAAGAAGGGAGGAAGAAACAAACGAGGAAGAAGGCAAAGGGTCAACTTCAGGATCAACTGGAGGTTGGTTTTGTCCAGTTGAAGGTGTACTCGATTGTGGAGAAATCATGACATTTTGAACCAAAGAGGTTGAAAACTGCCATACTGACAGGCCAATGGTAAGTCTCGGAAGGGATAATGTAACCATATAAGGAGCACCAATATTTCCAAAAGAAGGAAAAGGACTAGGATTCCCATCAAAAGGGATTCCTTGTTCAGTGGAATCCAGATTTGTCTCCATATATCTCAACTTAAGATCAACTAAGAAATAGGGATGTTATTCCGAATTCAATTATTTTTAATGACGCTTTGACACAACTTTGCTTTTTTAGTTTTTAAGAGTCGAGAAAAATCTAAAGATAACTATAGTCTCCTTCGATTTTTAATGAGCTTGAAAGTACAAGTGCTCAGATGGACCTTTTCTTTTAAAGATTCGAAAAGGAAAGAAAGTGACTACTCTGGAAAATCTAGATAGAGGGATTACCAAACCAATCGCAAAACTGCAATATACACCTTGGTAGTAAATTAAAAAGAAATTACCAAGGACTTATGTATGACAGTCAATCTTCCTGAATGTTGTGTTCAGTGCATTGCGATCAATAAGGCGGTAGACTCAGTTTCCTATGGATAAAGGATTTAAGCCTATTGTGGTCTCCCAATGTATATGTGACGGAACGGGGAGCACAAGTCCATGCTATCACTTGTCGTATGAAGGAGGAGGAATCACCCAACCTTCAATGAAAATGATAGCCACTAGTTTTAACGACACAGAGCACGTCACTAGCCTAGACCTCTAGATATGTTGCATTAAGTTCCAAAGCATTGTTAGGTTCATTGAAATTCATTTTAAAGTTGATCTTGTTTAGATTTTTCCTTTCAATGGTTCACCGTGTGATGATTATCTGAAATTCCTAAGATGCAATCTACGATGATAAACAATCTATGTTTTATTGAGTAATGAAAATCCTAGCTACTAGGGAAAGAAAAAAACAATGCTTTTAAACAAAGAGCAAAGAGCACACACTAGTGCATTCCCCTAAATCATTTTTTTTCACACAAATAAAAAAATACTAAATGCAAATTCATGTATTTGTTTTCAGTTTCCTTAATGTGAAAAATGCCAAAAAGGAAAACTAAATGCAGCAAAGATCTAAAATATTTCACTCAAAATGACATTTTCGACAATCTTTTTTCAAAAGGGAAAGGAAGACTCTAAATGAAACTTTTCAATTTTGAATTAAAATGCTTTCAACACTTTGAATATAAACAAATCAAACCAAATGCATGAAGATTATCGAGGGAAGGAAGAATTTACGACACTTCTCTTTTCGACACAAAACAACAACTACAACACTTTTTGTATCAAAGCGACGAATCGATTTAAATAACTTTTCGACAAAGGATTGTAAACGATGAACAAATACACAAAAATATTCACTAATCCTAATTTAATGGAGGTTGATCTAAGTGATGCAAGTTTGTTTGAGTAAAGAGGCATTGTTCATTTGCAGTAAAACAACCAAACAAAACTGAAAACAGTGTAAAAAAACTTTCAATTTCTAGATGGAAAAAGAGTTCAATCAATCATCGCACCTAGGCTTCACAGAAACTGAGATGCATCACACTTACTACACTCAGGAGCTGTGATGCATACTAAGTCATAGTGGAAGACAATGCGATGGTCCAAGGAGCACAAATGAAATGGGTTTTGGCTTAAATGTGGAGCTATTTTCAATGAGTTAAGGTGGGTTTTGATGAAAAATGATGAGCAAAGTATGATGGAATGCCTTAAGATGTTATTGAGCTACCAAAAGGGCATCTATATGTGCTTGCAATTCAAATTTTCAATTCATAAACTAAACCAGAGAATGACTGAAGCAACATTCATCTACTATGTAATTGCAAAGCAAGAGTAGTTCGAAGGCTACCTAGCTGACTTCAGACTCTTTCTATAGTTTATCAAATTGAACACAGAACAAAAAATAATAACAAACAAGCATCTATTCTCTCCCCAGTGGAGTCGCCAATTTGTTTTCGGGAAAACTGGTATTCCTAAAGAATGCTAGCCCTCTAGGTATGGAAGCTACCCTAGAAATCAACAGTTTAAAGCAATTCAATGATTTCTTCTGTGTGTAATAGATAAGAGAAAGATAATGGAACCAACTTGGAACTTCCGCTTAATACCTTGCTTGATCTCTCTCCCCTTTGATAGATCCTGCAACTCCTCCCCATACTTAACACACCTGGAGAGTACCTGCACAAGTACAACAACAAATAACTGTCAAAGCATCATGATCTATTACAACATAAAAATTAAAGAATTAGATATATAATGAACAAATGATAGCATTCACAAATGATAACATTCACAATTGCACAATCATATGGAAGAAAACTCGAAGAGCTTTATTAATATAAGGGATAATTACAACCCGGTTTTCTGATCTAGCATTATCCTCCCAGCTTCAATCCTTCTTCACCTCATGAAATAGCAAGATCACTCCAACAATATAATAATCTTTCCTCAATTACAAACTATCAGGACTTCCTTGCAATTCACAATATTCCAGCCTCTGGATCTCTTAGATGAGGGATCCATTTATAGATGTTTGCAAGGGTGTGAGTCATCCATGGGGTTTGATTAGTGTCATTCCACTTGTTACAATGGGTTCCACAAGAGAAGGGATTGGAGATTTCTTAGATCCCTTATTCATCATTGGGCAAATTCAGAAAGGAAAGTGGCATAGGAGAAAGTTCTGGAAGATTCCATGAGCAATCAAATGACAAATGTACTGGACATTTGTCCATCCTCACCCATTGCACCCTAAAGAAGGCCTAAACAGTATGCATCGCACCCTGGCAGTGTACCACTCAGTATGCATTGCACTTTGCTAGTGGAGTAGTCAGTATGGTTAAATTTAGGCAGTTTCTGGATGGTTTCTCAGATGGAACTTTTGGAGAATGATGTATTTAGATGACTATGTTCCTTTAGGGTATGAAACAACACTTTTAGGGGTTGATGAGCCATAATACATTGACATATAAGTTTGGGGTTGATGTGCCCCAATATTTCTATAACATGGAGTCCTTTCCATCATTAGCTCATAACTCCGGCATGTGCTCTCATCGTGGCCCACCAATCTACAGAAATTACAAAATAGTTGCTGTGTAGTCTATGTATACTTCTACAACAGGTGGTAGTTGTCCATAGTGTACTTTCCTCCCACCTGACAGATCGCACACTAGAGCGTGGGTGCCGTGCTTGGGTCCACCTGTGCCTCTGGCCTCAATGGAATTGGTCCTCCTCCTGTTAAATAATTTGCAAATACGGGGTAGTGATCCTTATCGTGGCCCTGGCCTTTACATTTTATGCACCACACTTCTTCATGCGCTTCTGGCTAGGGTGCCCTATCTTGCTTCAAACTCTACATATCCAAGCATAGGTTTTGTAGCCGTGCATGGATTTGTTGGACTCCTAACCCCGGATATTGTATCGACATCTCATGCAACCTCATCACCATTTTCAATGCTTCTGCTTGGGTTGAGAGCTTCTGTTATGATAGAGCCATCCTCAGGTGTGGTGTCAAAGACGCCACAAACCACACACGGTGTTGTGCATCTGTCAGTGTCATATTAGCCTCGTGGATCATACTTTTCAGCCTCTGATCTAGATCCCAAGGGGTTTCGCCTGGAAGCATCACAATCTCCTTGAATCCAATGATCGACTGTGTTTCCGATTTCAACCAGCTAAATTCTCTGTTCAATGCAATTTGGATCTCCGCTATTTCGACATTCAAGTGATCATTCGAGTGCTTGATATACCATGTCAACGCATGATCCTGCAGTGCACTTACCAATGTGGCCTTCTTGATGTTATCATCTGTAACCCCTTGCACTTCCCATATTGCTCTTACTACGAACCAAAATTGATCTGGGTCTTTGTTTCCTACTCCTCTGAATACAGGTAACTTGATTGTGCTCACCATGCTAAACTACTGGTTTGGTGGAGGTGGTGTGGGAGAAGTCAGAGGTGAAGAAGGTGACAACAGTGGTGGCATTAGTGGGGATGATATCTGTAGAATGCACTGCCCAATCAAATTGACCGCACTCCTCAAAGAGACCCAAGCATGCTCTTCGTCACTTGCTCGCAGAGGTGAAATTAAAGGACCATTTCCTAACCCTTCGATCCCTTTGTAGGCCTTTCTGTTCCACGTTGTTCCACTCATTAATGTGTTCTCATCACCTGTTTTTCACACAATAGCATCTTAATCTAGGTATTCAAAGACCTGATGTATTTACCTCGCGGTCCCTTGAGGAAACGTCTCTATGCTTCGCTGTAGCTGACAATCATGTCTATCGCAAATTTAGTTATAAACCCTCCTATGATCTGATCCGGCCAATGGTCTACAGCCCGCATGATATTATCTTCAGATGCTTCTAGCCTGTGCACTGGCTCTAGAGTCCACACTATGGGTTGATCAAGCTTGCACCTTCCCTGGCTGTCTGCTAGCCTCGCAATCCACTCATAAATCTTTGAAGAGAAAGACACAAAGAAGATCTCGTGGATTTCTGTATATTTGTGGATCCAACCAATCTTCAATTTCCTTCTTTGTAGGGTTCCAGCGTTTCGACATCAGACATCCATTAGGTAGATCCTAGTCCCGATAAGGGAACCATTTGTTGGCTTAATGGTGCTTGACCCAGGTTTAGAAATGTTTAGCTAAACAAATCCCGAACTACTGGTCCTTTCAGAAATAGT
This sequence comes from Pinus taeda, assembly GCA_000404065.3. Classification (NCBI taxonomy): domain Eukaryota; kingdom Viridiplantae; phylum Streptophyta; class Pinopsida; order Pinales; family Pinaceae; genus Pinus; species Pinus taeda. Next base: position 88,513 of record APFE030954644.1, read on the forward strand.
TCGCGGAGCGTGGAATGAGGTCTCACCTGAGGTAGTAGGGGAGGGTGCTGGAACCAAGTTTCTACACCCTAGGGATGTCTTGATTAGATCTGGAAGGTTCGGGGGTCGATCCCTCGCGTTGTGCCACTACCTCTCAGCCATCTATTCAAAGTAACTTCCTTCGCGCAGCTTGAAGGATGAGCGTGAATGCTCTTTACCACTTTCTATGCTTAGTGTTATTATAGATCTTGAATTAAGTTAAATAGGTTCAGTAATTTCAGTTATCAATTAACATAATAGATATGCGCGCAATCATATATCTTAATAGAGGCATAAACTAGATTATAGGAACAGATGTGTGATATTCCAGAACCAACTTATCTTTATTAGAGCTTTTTCCAATTACAATCCACTTCCTACCCTGCGCACTCAGCTACAGGGGTCTGCGCACACAGATATGGACTCTACTAGGCCTCTGCACACATAGTTGTAGAGCCTCTTCTACTACTACGACCCACGGCTCGGACTTATAGACTTCGATCCAATATTACTTTTAGAAACCCATACACATCTAAACTCTACCTCAGAACAACTACCTTCTACACTTAGAGCCTCGCTCTATTTATACATTCCCATGGTCCGTGAACCATGGGTAGGTCGACACATTCTAGATTATATTACAATATTTTTAGGGTGGACTGCCCTTTGACTTGACTCATTATCATCCATGCTCCGCGCACTTCGCGAAGCTTTTACAATATCACTACCCAAAATTGTCAGATTTACGTCCCAAAACCATTACACGGGGGATCTGCTACCCAACACTTATATCTTGGATGTGTCCACATGCACACCCTTTTCATTAATGATGTACCCTAAATATTAAACCTGGGTCATTCTAAAAGTGGATTTCTCCAAATTGGCACACTACTTGTGTTATTGCAGAGTTTGAAGGAGCTATCGAATATGGCGGAGGTTCTCTTCCCAACTCTGGCTGAAGATCAATTATGTCATCTAAATACACCAACATGAGTGCAATGGTAAAGGGTCACAAGATGCCATCCATCAATCTCATGAAGGTTGCGGGGGCATTCATTAACGTGAAAGGCATGACCAACCATTCAAAAGGGCCCTCCTTGGATTTCAAGGAAGCCTTCCACATATCATAGGGTTCAATAGGCATCTGGTGATAACCAGACTTCAAGTCAATCTTGCTGAAATATTTGGCTTTCTTGAGTTGGGCCAGAAGGTCATCAATCTATGGGATCGGGTACCTATTTCGGATAGTGATCTTGTTCAACACTCGATACTTAATACAGGGTCTCCAAGTCCCATCCTTCTTTTTTACCAATACAATTGAGCTCCCATAGGGTGATGAGCTTGGCTTGATGTGCCCTTTCTACAACAACTCCTGAACCTACCTCTTAATCTCATCATTTTCTAGAACAGAGCGTCGATAGATTAGTCCATTGGGTAGCAGTGTGCCTAGGGTCAGATCAATGGAGTGCTTGACTTGATAGTGGATAGGTACCCTTGTAGGTGAGGTGAAAATTTCCCTGTACTCCTCCATGATCTTTTCCATCTGTTGTTGTTGTGTGGAAGAGCCCTGTTCAGAAGCCGTGGTCATAACCTTCTTCTTTCCCTGAGGGAAAATCATAAGGAAAACAAATTTCCTGGTCTGGGAAATGATCTTACTGCATTTCTTTATAGTGATAAAAGAGATGGTGATAGGCAGAGATACCTTTGGTATCTTCTACAACTTATCACCCAAAGTAATAATCACAGAGTGAGGTCTAGACTCATATACAACAAGTCACTTCCACAAGTATGCTTGTCCTAATAATAGATCAAAAAATTAAAGAGGAGAAACAACAAATAGTACCTCATCCATGAAGAGTTTGATGTTGTAGGGAAGGCGGCATTGTTGGATGATGCAGAGATCTCGTCCTTGGTGAAGTCACTCGATGGTGTACGAATATGGATGTGTTGTAGTCAGTAGGCCCAACCGCTTCACAAGATCTACTGAAATGAGGTTCTTTTGGCTGCTGCTATCAATAATGAACTACAACAGAGAACTGTTCACCCACATTTGTGAGTGGAAGAGGCGTTTCCCCTCCTTTGTATCTTCAGGCTCATTCTTTTGGATCTTAGTGGTGGCCATAGTGCAATTAGGCTCCGAATCAATGATCTACTTCCCTTTATCATTCCCCTTGTCAAGTTTCAACTCAAAATCGAAACATGCATCTGATTCAGAAGCCTTCAACACAACCACCAATGACTGCTTGGCTTAACACTCAAGTGAAGTATGAGTGGAGCTCTTATGGAACTCACACCATTTTCTCATGTCCTTCTTTATTTTCGTGGTGTTGTTCTTTTCTTGCAGTTTCAGTCGGTTTTCTTGGGTCACCTCACCTTAGCTTTGTCCTTTTCTCTGTGGTTTGCGGGTGCCTTTTCCTTGCTTTCGATTCACAGATGGAAAGCATTGCTTCTTCTATTTAAACTTTTGCTTAATCTTGACAATGTATTAGTACAATGTGCTGAGAAAGGAGATGTATAAGAACTCCATCTCATACTGGATGTACTTGTGTAGATAGTCGTGGTACTTCAGTACCAAATTCCACTTAGAATCCTTGATACCCAGCTTCATGTGAAGGGTATGGAAAAAAATTGTAAACTTCGGCACATCTTGGTCCCTTCCCTACCATAGCGTAGTCCACTTTATGTATTTATCTTCATAGCTCCTGATAGGGTAATATTATTCCTTGATGGCGTCTTGGAAATAATTCCAAGTAGGTGTGGCTGAAAAAAGTGAGGATTCCCTCTCGTCCTTTTGTTCGTAGTAGGTTTCCCACCAGTCCTTGATGCGTGGGGAGACTTTGAGAAGTGAAAAAGTAATATTTTCCCAATTGGAAAAGTCATGAATTGAAAAATATCCTTCCAACCGATTTAACCATTTATCTACGGCGTCTGCTTCTATCTAGCCCTCAAATATGGGACTATGAAAGTTAACTTGTACCTTAAAAGGATTGCCACCTCTAGAGTGGCTGTTGGATGAAGATATGTCACCTGTGGGTAGTCTTCAAAGGATATGGGAAACTTTATCCATCATCGTGTTCCTTTGTCGCTCGAGGGCTTCCTCGAGCAGTATTTTGAAAGGATCTCCTACCCCCTCATCTTTCTTTTCTTCCGCAATGGGAATCCTTTAGGTTTTGCGATGCCAGTCTTGCAAAGGTTCAACCAGATCAAGCCTTAACTCCTTATACCCTAGCCTCGTTGGGGACATGCAAAGAAAAACAAGGAAAGAGAAGACCGCTTTGATACCACTAATCTAGACTTATGCAAGAATGCAAAAAAATACAGAAATACCCATATACATAGAGATGTAGTAGAAATAAAATTTCATTTCATTAATATCAAAGAAATGAAATATGCTTACATACATAAATAAAAATAAACTAGCTCGAGTGAATGGTAGCTTATCTCTGAGAAGAGATGTGGTGGCTACATGCCTCTAAAATGTGTTACAATGAGGTTCAAAGGCCTATTTATTATCTAGAAACAATGGAAAACCCTAAACATCCAAAAACTTAACCCTAGGAGATGAAGTGCCAAAATTGTGGGCCCCATTTTGGCTAAATTGGTACATCAACTTCGTGGGGTCATAACTTTTGAATACGACCTCCGTTTGGCTACCATAATAACAAATTTCAAAGATCTTGAAGAGGAGGCTGAAAACAAACAAGTATGCCAGTTTGTGTTGTATTTGGCCTCTCCATTTTCCCTAAAAGATTCTTTTAGTCCCTCAAAATGGCTCTGGAAGTTGAGGACCCGCTAAAGTACCAAAAATAATAACTTGTGCTACAATTAAGGAAATTGAAAAGAACAATGGTGGGGGTTCAAGTGAAATAGGTGGGTGGCTACCAATATCCACTTGGATCACTAAGGGGTCACAATATAATCATAGCCTACATAAAAATTATAATGTAAGGGAACAAAAATAAAAATAGTGGGCTTCTATGTGGCACAATAATAACAATATGGGGGCTACATGGGCACAACAAGAATAATAAGGGGGATAGACTAGTATTATAGGGACCTAGCATGCCCCTCTCCTTCAAAGAAGTGTTGACCTCAATGTTTGAGTAGTTCTAGATGCTTCTGTATAAAATTCTCATCCTCCCATGTGGAATATTCAACAGGTAAGTTCTTCCACTTAATGAGATACTCTGAAATTGGTCGATTCCAAAGTTGCCGGGTTCTTGTTTCTATGACTAATTTCAGGCTCAAATATGATTTTTCCTTCTTTGTCAATTTTTGGCAACAATATTTGAACTAGAATCTTATCACCAACAACCTTCTTTAAAAATGAAACATGGAAAATTGGGTGTACTTGGGAAGATGTAGGCAAATCCAATTTGTATGCCATAGTACCAAACTTTTGCAACACATTGTAAGGACCATAGTACTTGGGTAATAATTTATTATCATTCTTAGCTTTCTTGAGAGACTTTTTTTGTATGGTTGTAGACATAAAAATACCTAGTCACCTACATCAAAACTTCTTTCACTAAAATCCTGATATGCATATTGTTTCATTAAATTCTGCACCAAAGTGAGGTTATCCTTTAAGAGTTAGAGAACTTGTTGTTGATGCTCGATGTGATATTCCACTACTTGAACCTTAGAATTTTCTCTTAAAGATGATGTGATGGATGGTGGATAATATCCATAAAGTTCTATAAATGTGGTCATTTTTGCTGTAACATGGAAGGAAGTGTTATACCACCATTTAGTTAGAGGTAACCACTTGACCCATTGTGCTTATTTATCAGATAAAAAACAACGAATATCTTCTTTGAAAAAATTGTTCACTATCTCAGTTTTCCCATCATATTGTGGATGCTAATATGAGCTGTGAGATAATTGGGTACCAAGACAAGAAAATAATTCCATCAAAAAATTTCTAGTGAAAATGGAATCTTTGTCACTTACTATAATCTTTGGATTTCTATGAAGATTTTGAATTTTTTCCATAAATGCAGTAGCAATTGTACTGGCTTTAAAATGATGAGATAATACATAAAAGTGTGCATAATTGGTAAGTCTATCAAATACCACCACGATAACACTCTTTCCTTCAGACTTCGGTAAGCCTATGATAAAATCCATTGATACCTCCTCCCAACGTTGACTTGGAATGGATAAAGGTTGTAACAGACACGGGGTCTTAATTGTCTCAACTTTATTTTGTTGGAAAACTAAACATTCTACTACAAATTTCTCAATATCAGATTTAAGGCCATCCCAAAAGAATTCCTTCTTGACCATATGGTAAGTTTTTAAAAGTCCCGAGTGCCCTCCTAAGGGAGATGTGTGCAATTCAAAAAGAATATTTTGTTTGAGTTGGGAATTCTTACAAAGATATAAGTGATCATTGTACCATAATGAATAATTTTTCTAGCTAAATGTATCAGATGTACTGGGATATTGCTACAAATTTGGAATGAGTGACCAAAGCTCTTCATCATTCTATCATTCATCCCTTGCTTCGGTTATCTACTCAAGTTGGACAATAAAAATGGCACAAAGAAATGCTTCCATGTCCTCATCCTTTCTTGAGAGTGCATCTGCAACAACATTTTTCTTCCCTTTTTTGTAGATTATTTCAAAGTCATAAGCAAACATCTTTTTCACCCATTTTTGTTTCTTTTCTAAAGATAATATTTGCTTCAAAAAGTATTTAAGACTATCATGATCTATTTTTACATTGAAGTCTCTTACCATTAGGTAAGGTCACCATTTCTTTGGTACATGTAGTATTGCCAACATTTCCTTTTCATAAATAGGTTTGTGTAAATACTTTCCTTTTATTAGAAGACTTTCAAAAGAAATGGGTGTTACTTCTTGCATTAAAACAACACCAATTCCATTTCCCAAAGCATCACATTCCACAATAAAAGTTTTTGTGAAGTCTGGCATAGCTAAGATTGGTGCTTGGCACATTGCCTCTTTAAGATGTTCAAAAGCATTCGTTGCTTCTAGAGTCCAATAAAATGCATCTTTATTCAATAATGATGTTATAGGCACAACTATTCTACCATAATTCTTAACAAAATTGCGATAATACCCTTTCAACCCAAGAAATCCTCGAAGATGCTTTATAGTTGTGGGGTTTTCTATTCCTTAATGGATTGAATTTCGTTAGGGTCTACCTTAACACCCTTATGAGATACAATATGACCCAATTGTTCCACCTCTTGTAATCCAAAGAAACATTTTGAGGTTTTTGCACATAATTGTTTCTCCTCCAATAGTTTGAGCACCCTGTCAACATGTTGAACATGATCCTTCCAAGACTTGACGTAGATTAGTCTTTCATCAAAAAATACTAACACAAATTTTCTAAGGAAGGGTTTGAAAATCGAATTCATCAAACCTTGAAATGTGGAAGGTGCATTAGTAAGGCCAAAAAGCATGACCAAAAATCCATAATGACCCTCATGAGTTCTTAATGTTGTTTTCAGAATGTCTTCAATCTTCATTCTAATTTGATGATATCCTGAATGAAGATCCATCTTGGTGAAGTATTTTGATGCATGTAATTCATCCAAAAATTTATCAATGACAAGAATGATAAATTTTTCTTTAATAGTGAGAGTGTTGAGCTCCCTATAATCTAGACACATAGACCATGATCCATCCTTCTTGTGCACCAATTCTACTGGAGCAGAGAAAGAACTTTTACTTGGTTGAATTATACCAACCTCTAACATTTTAGCAACTATACGTTCAATTTCACTCTTTTGGGCATAAGGATATTTGTAAGGCCTTATGTTTGGAGGAACACTTCCTGGAATCAAGTGAATCGTAGGATCATGATCAGGAATAGGTGGCAGGCCTTTGGGAGTGTAAAACACCTTGGAATGATTGTCCAAGACTTTTTGGAGATCTGGAGAAATATATGATTTCGATGTTTGAACCCCTAGTGAGAAGAATTGTGCAATTATGCCTCATTTTTATTTATTCAGAGTACTTTTCATGTGATTAGAGTTTATTATCTTTCTCAGTTTCCCTGCAATACCCCTTAATTAAACTTCCTTTCCTTCCAAAACAAAAAATCAAGAAAATTTCTTGAAAGTTGAAAGTTATTGTCCCCAAATATTGTAACCATTGGACTGCTAGTACAACATCAACACAAACCATTGGAATGGAAAGCATTTGACTATTCAATACATATTACCCCATGGTTAGATTGATGTTTATGGCACTTTCCAGAGAAAATTTTAGTTCCTCCATTTGAAACCATCACTTGACACTCTGGTGTTG